>CACVKI010138402.1:0-20042 GCA_902732785.1 Trichogramma evanescens | reverse complement strand
TTTCAGGATTTTCACTTTTCAATGTACTCTTCAAAAGTACATAATTTGAGAAAAAAACATTTTTTGACCATCACCCTAACTATGGCTTAGCCCCTATATATATATATACAAAGATGTCCTCTATAGTTGAGGAGCATTACTTCCCAATATTATACGTTCGCATCACACTCGCATACGCTCGTGAGCTAAGCTCACTTTGCGGTACCAGAAAGTGCGACTTATGCATCGGAAAAGGGGGCATAAATGTAAACTTGGCCCAGTGCTATAAAACGTTGTTCGATACTCGGGCCATAGGGGACACTTTTTGGCCCAGCTATTAGGACCCTCGCTGCGCTCGGGCCCTAAACTACACCGTGCCCAAAAGTGTTACTTATGGCACTTGTATCGAAAATAGTATCATTAACTGGTGCAGATATGGTTTTTTAACAAAACTCGTTACAGCACTTGCCTTCGTCTCGTGCTATAATCTATCGTTTTGTTAAAAAAGCATATGTGCACCCGTTAAGAAATATACTATTTCTTATGCCGAAACCAACCTTTTCGGCCCTGCGACCAACATGGAAAAGTCAATTTTTGCTAAAAAATTATATATGCATCCACGAAACGAAAAAAAGCCTCAGATCAATTGCTTATCAGCCTTGTATTTGCCTCGACTACGCGCGATAATTACACGTGCTCTTAGGCTCTAGAGTACATCTGATTCGCTTTCACTATTTTATCGCAGCGAGATGAAAGTGTTACTTTTTTGCACGGTTGGCCATCTTGAAGTGAATTCCCTGCTCACTATGATAAAAAGTATAGTACACAACTCGCACAAGAGTTTTTCAATCTTACACTTGCGTAAATGCAATCCTCGCCAGGCCAGACATCAAACTTGACTCTCGTGCACGATAGATACCTCCCCTATTTGAATTATTCCGACTCCTGATGCACAGAAAGATGTATAAATAAGTTCTTCGATAAAAATACTGCATGTATTTTGAGCAAATATGCTAAAAATATGCTAAAATATGCTAAAAATATGCTAAAACTGCGTACAATATAATGATTTTTTATAAAGTGCAATCCTTAGCTCCACCACTAAAAATGTTCACCTCTGATTTAAAGGGTACATTAACTAGCTGTTAGCTGACTCATATTTTACCTGCTGCGTGCTAGATTCACAAGCTTGAATAAAAAAGTATCGCATTGAAAAAGAAACGGTAAATAATTCGAGACAATTAAGCTGAGCCCCAAATGCGCCGTTCTATGCAGCTTCGAGGTGCATGTGCTGTTTGTAATCATATAACCATCAAATCTGGAGTGATCTTCTGAGCAATCCTAATGATCAGTAATATACAATACGTTATATTTATTAGAATTCGTCTACACCTCAATTTGCTAGTTTGAGCTTCACAAAATACCGATAATAACGAAAAACTGTCATTAATCCTTTGACCCGAGGGAATTATTCAGTGGATTATTATTTTTATTTTGCTACGGCGCCAATAAAAAGATAGAGAGCATTGCATTGGCGCGATAAGAGTATAAATTCTTTCATGCGAAATGCTGAGATAAATGTGAATTGTGTATGTATGTACATCGATGTGTCGGGTCGTGTTGCAACTTTTTCGAAGTGTTTTTCCAATCGGAAGATATAAAACGTGCATGAAAATCGATGCTCTTTCTCGCTCTCGTGCGCAAATCATAAACGTTTCAACTTTAAAATATATCATCCGCGATGTACGTCGGAATTAATTTAGTGGAATAGAAGTACCTTTTTGCTGACAGATTACCGAGCATTCACTGACATTGTGAGAATGAAACGTTGCGCAAACTTATTGATCAACGACAAGAGAATAGCTAGGTCTTACCCACGCTCATTCTTCAAAAACGACCACGAATATAATAATTGTTGGCTTGTACATTTCGTTGCCTGATTGTGCATGAGTCGAAGAACAAATTCATAAACAAACACATGATATTTTGTAGCGCTGAAAAGTCCTGTGATGTATGTGCTTTTGATTAGATTCGTTGTCATCGTATAGATTACTTTTAATTCAGATGATACCCAGGCCAGGCATCTTTTGAATCTTAAGGGGAGGTTCTCATCAAGCTCGACCAAAATATTAATTTTTTTTGTGTTTTCAAATTGCTTATACTTCCAAGAATCCCTTGCTAAAATAGTATGTAAATTCGGATTATTAGTCAGTCAAAGTCAGGATTGAGAGTAAGCGCTGACACGGCGCTCAATGGCTGTTGCTTTCTGAGACGGCCGGCCAGATATCTCAAAAACTACTGTAGATATTGATTTGAATTTTTTTTATTTTAAAGGTAAAAAAATTTTCAGGATCTTGAACTGAAATCATAATTTTACAATCATTATTTTTATTGTTATAGCACTTTTTAGAGCAAAAAAAATTTTTTTTTGCAAGTCCACCATTTTGTTAATTTTTAACTTGTGTTAGTGATTTTAGTTCAGGATGCAGCAAACGTCGTCTATTTCATATTAATATCAGACAAAAACGATGCGTTACCTTGCCGCCCGTGGAGGTGTTTTTTATGACTATCTTTGAATGCATATAGATAGTAAACTATTCCGTTAATTTTGTCCATAAAAATGTGTGAAAATAATTTACAAAATACTCAATGAGTACTAACACATTCGATTACTTCATCAACTTCCTTCCTTTGAGAAAAAAAATTGCGAAAATTACGTAGCTTTTTGGGTCGCTAGATCAGAACCTCCTCTTAAAAAAATATTTTCATGAAAATAAACTTATAATTTGTTTTTCATTTTTGTTACAGCTGGTAAGTTTTTTCATCTGTCGACAGCAAAAATAAAAACTTTACATCACTCGTAAGTGCCAATAAGTATAAGAATTTAATGCTCTCTACGATTCATACGAACGAAAAAAAACTAATTGAAACAAAATAATTTAATATTGGTTACCTGCACCTGCTACATAATAATAAAATATATACAAGTAAGAGATCTGATGAGCGCATAAAACATATGCATATATCTACATACAACATTTTGCACCTGTCACACGTCCTTGATGTTGTCTTTCATAGCTACGTTATACACCGCTGTACTTTACCACTGCGTGGACAAACTCGCAAAGTTGGATGTGAAAGAATTAATAGTTTTTGACGTTATACTCGTATCTAGGTTTGCGCTTATCTTTTTAAATGTCTAACGATAACTTATTTATTCATGCAGACAATTTTAGTTGTCAAGTAGTCGATCAAGGCGGAATAATGCGCAAACATCTAGGACAAATAGTATATTCTCAACGGGTGCAGTTATGGTTTTTTAGCAAAACGAGGGATTGTAGCACGAGCCGAAGGCGAGTGTTTTAGGCTTGAGTGTGAAAATTTTTATTATCATTTGGTGCAGATAATATTTCCCCAACTTTAAAAAATACTTGATAATTTATTACATATTACTAAATCATGAAATAATTTACGACTCCTGTTCAGACTCACGCCCTACAATAAATAGAACTTATTTGGTAAAAATTTAAGCACGAAGACATGTAAAATTTAGTTTTATTTAAAAAAAAAGTTCATTTCAACTGAATTCAAACAAGTTAATAAATATTTAACCTAAATTATCCAACGATGCCTCATTCAAAATATTGTTTCGCAGCTTATCGCAGAGTTTCTCCAAGAGCAAAACCAAACTAAATACATAGCATCCAAATAGCATCCAAGATTACGATCAAAATGTTAAGTTACTCCTCTTTTGAAAAATTTTAGATTTATTATTATAATTTCGAGTATCAAAATCTGATATAAAAATTTCCTCAAATCGTTGAGTGAGTTATTAAAACTTTGTATTATGTCCTTTTTAATAACTTGAAAATTTTTTTCAATTAAAAAATAATAATAAACGAGCTTTCAACAATTATAATTAGAGCTTAATTTTACAAACTCGGATAAAATAAGTTGTCTACCTTTATACTTCGTTTGTGAACGAATATTTTAATTATAGAGTGCGACATAACTTTCTTAATTTAATCTACCTTAACTTGATAAAAAGCTCATTCAATTACTATACTTACATTTTAATTTTTCAAGTTAATTGCAATATTAATGTATATAGTACGATTGACCTATAAGCTGCACACACAGTGCATTTAAATCGAGGTGTTTAAAATGATGCAATATTTCGTTTTTTATGTTATTTCATTTGTAACGATAGCGCCAAATGGTTAGTTCTAACGAATTCGTTTATTTCGGGTAAGTTATATATGTATATTTGAAACGATAGCGTCAGCTTCATTTGTAAACTAAAGAGTTGCACAAAATACATAAGACACATTCACCCAGATTTTTGGTGGAATAAGAGAAAAAAAGGTGGTAGTCAAAGTATGTGAAGCAAGCATCAACCTTATATAAAGGTAAATAAGCCGCTACTGTAAATCCCTTGGTGTTTGTTGTTGGTGTTATCGGTTAAATATATCTATAAATATTCCTTTTTCTCTGTCTATATCGCTCTCGCTTTTTATGTACATTATACCGGTGTCGTTCATATCGATCTCACACATATACAGACAAACATGTACATGCATGTATTCTCTCTGTCGCTATTTTTCTCGCTTGCTGCTGCTCTTTCTCTCTCCCTCTTGGCTTGGCCTAGTTTTAGAAATAGCCGAGTAGCAGTGGTGCAGAGCTAGCGCGAACCCAAAGTCTCCAATGCGGCTAGTTAGTGTGTATGTACAGTGGCAGCAATTCACTCGAATTTAAGAGGCACATTTTAGCCTTACAAATCTCTGCAAGGCTCAGACTACCAAAGTCTTTTTTCTTTCTATCTTTTTTCATTGCTTCCAACATACACATAGTCTAAACTTTCTAGATAAAATATAGAATTAATAATGCATTTCGTTGTTTTTTCTCCATCTTGTTGCCTAAGGAGACGATAATTTGTTACTTTTCAATGCACGAGTATTGCGTGGTTATCAATTTTTGAAACTCGCGCCTTCTGAGAACAGTTCTAAGTTTGCTCATACATTTAGAAACTCTGCCGAAATAATGTATAAGTACGGATCCGTATGGATTTTTTGAACTTTAAAACTATCCGGTCTGCCATTGCTGCTGCTCCAAGTGAATAATGGTCAAATAAAAGATACCTCGTACTTTTTTGTGTGAGCAAATATCGTTAGCACGTTAGTTTTCAAACATTATTTTGCGATATAGTGTACTGGTGTCTGTTAGCAGGTAGCAAAGACGAAATTGCACGATGTCTACCTCAAATATCTGTGCAGTAAACAGTTCACGAATTAATTTAGTGTGAACTCCGACATTGTTTGCCGTACTAACTTCTTAACTCGATAATATGGTTCGTGCTAGAAAATCTTGTGACTGTCAATTAACAACTATCAATTGAAGTGGCATAAATATCCTTTTAAAAAAAGAATTGATGAAGAACGAAGAATTTATTGTCATTTTAAATTGGATATTTAAAATAAGAATATTTATTCACTCATACTTAACATCGCAAATTAATTAGAATTTTTTAATCTCTATTTATTGACTCTGGTCAGAGTTCGAAGTGAATAATAATCGTTATTATTACCAATTATTATTATCATTGCAAAAATTATCTCTTGTACCATTCATTTCGTTTGCTTATTTTTTAGCAGGTAAGTGTTCTTACTAGCAGTTTATTGAAGCAATCTGCATGGAATAATTCCGGTTAAATATTGCTTTAACTCGCAGGTGTATTTCTAAAAATATTTTTTTTACCCGAAGAAAAATAAAAAATGTGTTACGCGATGAAATACTTCACGTTGAATGATAAAAGCTTTGCAAGTTTATTTTGTGAATACTGGAAATGTTGACTCCAAAGTAACTGGAAAAATCACTTGTACCGTTCTGATTCTCGAATAAAATAGAGATTCTGACTAGAAATGAAAAAAAATTATTAATATTACCCCAAAGAACAAAGCTCAAATATATGGTATCCCCACGCTATACAAAGCAATCTTGCATTTGCCAAATCAAATGATTGCAATTTTTTAGACCCAAAACATTATACTAATGTCTTCATGAGGCTTTTTTACACCCATGATGATGTTTATTTTTTTCCATGCTTCCTTCCACGTGACATAAAATATGTACATTCACATCGGAGGAAACGAGCTGAAGTTCAATGGACTCTTAGCTTAAAGGCTAAAACGCTTTTTGAGTATATGTTAATGCCTCGCCATGTACTCTCTTTTTTCCTTATTAAATGGTCTCAGGCGGACAATTGCGAAATTTATTCGTGTTCGTTCGAATTGAAAAACCATGCTGAGTATAATGCTGTAACAATTTTTCAATAAAAACCCCGTTGGCTACATTGTCGCTATTGCTGCTCAAATTTTTACTTAACGTGACTCTGCAGCAGCTGTGTTTTATACACAGTTAGTTGAAAAATGCTCTAATAAACGCTAATTTTCCGTTCGAATCATAAAGTAGTGTCTTACGTGCGTGTAAATATGGTAATTTTCCACTTGAATTAAGGAAATCGCGGCAGTTCCTTGTTTATTGCTGGCGAAAAATGAATTGATCAGATGTTGGTTACCTAAGTAGCGGAAAAAATGTTACTCACAAGCATATTATTTATAGATAATTGACTGCACACTAAATATAAATTTGGTTATCGAATTTGGCGCGTATCGAGCTAGACAAATTTATCGGTCGCAACGTAAACTTCCGTGTGCAAGACGCGCGACGCGGTCCAAGCGAAATTAAGCGCGAGAGAAAAACATGTCACTTATAGACGTGAGATGACTTTCAGCTGATTGTATACGCGAATATATAAGTCAGATAGTGTATACATTTATTAGAGTGTGCGTATCTCGCGTGGCCGTCATCGTCTCGAAGTTTCCGGATTAAAGCGTGACATAGAGCAATAACCGTTACGAGCCACTCTTGCCTACAATACGTGAGTGTGCACTCGGCATACTATGGCTGCTCGGCATCGCAGAGACTTAAAGGGCATAAATATGTGAAGCAGGAAAAGCCATTCTTTTCTAGGCTTTATTTGTAATTTACATTTCATATGACCACCGCTTCTCAAATACATCATATTTAATATTGAATACTAGTGTGATAAACAATTAATTATAAATAAACTAGCAAGCCTGAAGTAAACTTGACTTTTAATGAAACAAGTAAAATAGAATCTAACACTTGAGATGTTCTAGAGCTAGTTAAAACTGCAATCCTTAATTTTTAATTGAAATCAAGAACACATCACGAAAAATCCCACGTGATGTATTTAAAGTAAACTCGATTCACATCAAAAAGAACGCATGCGGAAATATTAAATGCAGTGCGCGAGAGGTGACGTATGAGCAATTTATGTCAATGTATTAAGTGAATTTTGCAACTGTCGCTAAAAATTTCATCAGAATCTGTAAATTTGCAAAAGCTTTTACAATTGTTCGTTTTCACCCGAAAGCTGTATTATCGTAACGACGTGGCTACGCTCGTGCATGTGTGTGTGTGTGTGTGTGTGTGTGTGTGTGTGTGTGTGTGTGTGTGTGTGTGTGTATGTGTGTGTGTGTACGGGTTCACCCAGGAAGAATGTAAGAGCTCGCGTTCAAACTAATTTGAATTCTTAGCCCAAGAAGTAATCTAATAGAGCGCGTTTTAATCATTATTATGCGCTGGTGTTAAATTCTATTATTTTGCTCTCGCGAGCGCAAAACTTTTTAATCGCTCGCAAGAGCGTGCGTATGAATTTTCCAATTATACAAACGACAATGGCCTTCGATCTTATTTATTAAAAACGATTTAAAAAGCCATTTGGCCAAATAGCGACTCGCAGCATTCACTCGAGCTTAATCTGCGATTCTAATGTACGGGCATTATGAGCTCGAGCTCGCGTAACAGACGGATGTGAAGTGCCGTTAAAATCTTAAATTACGCAATTCTCGAAATGTACAGTTTTGCGCGTGAAATATTTCAATTCCAAATAAATAGAAATCTGCCAACGATTAGAAATTAAAAATTTTGCTCAACCCAACGGTCCGTGTCGCGAAAATTATACTTGTAATAGCCGGTATAATTTTAATAACAGAAACAGTAAATTCATGCGATTATAACAATGCACCACATGAATACAACAGCCGAAAGGCAACTTAATATTAAATACAAGCAACGATCGCAGTACTCCCAGACACACGTGTATAAGCGCAGGTGACGGCGATGCAGTGCGGGGCTTTCCGGTCCTATCTTATCAAAGTACAGGCAGATACTCGACTAGTATGTCTATCGTTGAGTATGGCAAACTAGAGTTTGTTCAACGAGTGCGGGCAAGTATATGCAGCAGATACAATAAACACGTATATTCTCGCGCGTCATCGCAGGATGAGTCGAATAAAACGAGACCAAATAGACGAATGGTTTGCAGGCAGTTGGCTGCTCCAGCAAGATCGATCGAAGTTTTTAGATACACTTTCTCCTTTCACTTGCAAAATATACATAATCATAAACGCACAGCGCAGGTACACGTTGTGTACACTCACACACATACATACGTACACGCTCATACAGCTGTAGGAGCGCGAAAACGGAATTAGACACGTTATAGCCAACGATTAACGGCTATAGATGGATTTTTTACTTATAAAACTTACGAATGTACCTGAAGGTTTCGGTTGAACGGTGTGCTTCTCAGCTGCACGCAATAATTGCTTGCCACGGTCTCTCTTTGATGCTTCGACTCAACGCATCGATATTATATCACGTTTTTATTCATACACTTTGTTGAATAACTGTGATTCCTAGAGCATGAATAGCCACTGTAACGCGATTGAAGCATAATCGCAGCTATTTCTATACTTGTCTTGCTGTTTCATTTTTAATAAGCCATCAGCTAGGACACTATTGGAAAACGGTAGATGAATTGGAGTGGGATGGAGATTTAGCTTGTACGTTGCGTAATAGCAATATCTTAATTCTAATTATGCTTCTATTTTAGCTGATTATTTGAGCTGTTGATGGAAATGGAAACGTTTATATGTTATTCGTTTGTAATTCGCTCCGAGCTGTAGGGGTGGAGTCAAAAGTGGCGCCACATGCATTAAAATGACAGTCTTATGGAAAGCCTGCCAAAGGCTCACTAAAAATGCCAGCGTCGGCTGCTCGAACTAAATTTCTCTTATGAGAATTAATACGAGAAAGCGTGGCGCTGGGGTATCGCTCAGATCCAATAGTAACTAGCGACATATCTCGCTTGTCTACGCTCGCTCGGTTTTGGATTATTTCAAAAAAATATTATAAAAAGCACCTTGAAAAATGTGATAGGAAATACTACTGGATAAATTAAATAAAAAAATGCAAAGTATACATTGCGAAAACTAATAAAGAAAAATATATATACGTATATTTTGATCTATAGTGACATAGTATTTCGTTCGATACTAATACTCGCTCGAGTTGCTAGTAACGAGTCGAACACGGGGTTCTGTCCAGACTTGATGGGATGTTCAAATACCAATAGGTTCAACGTGAAAAATGATCACTTACGCAGCTTTTCGTTTATATTGGTATTATGTATAGTTGGCGTGTATCGCTTGCGTAGACAAGATACCGCATGAACTTTGGCCCCGTTCGTGTGTCGCTCTGTGCGCGCCTGCATTTGTATGTAATATAGATATACCGCAGACACGGCGCACGCATACAACTTTATGTGTACATCATATGCAACATATACTTACACATAACATATGGAAGCTTCGGTGTATGGCGTATAGTTATATGCACGCTGGTAGATCCAATTACCTTGAGGCGCGTGACTCGTACGACGACGGTGGCAACGAACGTATAATAACGCGATACGAGCTCGAGTGTGTTTATTATATCGTTGCCGATGCAGATTCGTTCCACAATACGCTTTATGCCAAAGAGTCCAAAGAGTCGAGCTCTGGCTTTTTCACATGCATATTTCCTGCCGGACTAGAGATACAAAGTTCAGCGCAGCTGTAGGCCTCGGCCGCTTCGGAATAATACCTTATTCACGCGGGGACCGCCCTCTTGGATGTGCTTATGTATGTGTGTGTGTGTGTGTGTGTGTGTGTGCTATGCGTGATTTAATCATCGCCGTTGCAGCATAATTAGCACGGCTTTGTTTTCGAATTAATCGAGTTTGGAGCTGCCTCTCTGTAGCTCGCGGCTTTTTCTGAGCCAACAGCTAGACGCGTCAGACTTAACAAATTTGTGCAGCAAAGTTTTAATTGCCGGCCGCCCGCGCTCGGGCGCGCAGTTACACGCGAGTCGGCGGCCCCGCAACTTGTGAATATATACTTAGTCGGCACCTATAGGTGTACAAATAGCTGTACACACACATACAAACAAGTGCATCTTTGTTGGCGAGTTGGCGCAACTCGATCGAATCCTGCAAGAGTGCTCGGCTGCTGCCAGTAGTCTGAAAGACTCGAGCGAGTAATAAGCCGCGCGCACGACAACTTTGAGCTCAAGTCTTAATAAAAGAAAATATGATTATATTCTTAATTGGCCACGTAGCTCGATCGCGTATAGTGAAATTCCGGCTAGACAATGCCCTCGACTGTTTGTAAGCTCGACCGAGGGAGCTTTTCAAGCTATCTGCGGCTTAAGCCGTACCTGCACAGCTGCAGCATCGATGCTCTGCGATATATAGCCTGCACGCGCGAGGCCGCATATAGTTCGGGAAACGCCTGTTTATATATGCCCACAGATAGGAGAAACAGGAATCGCTGTGGAGACGAGCTCAGGAGCTACCAAGCCTATTCATATACGCGATCCAGCAGCGTACGACAAAAGCAGCTGCGGGCTTGTTTTTCTCGCCTACTCTTAGACGGCACGTTTGGCAAAGGGTACGCGCCTGCGCTACTGCATATGCTATCGACGCGAAGCTTTCTCCTTCTGCCCGACGACGAGTTCTCGGATAGGCTAACTGCCTGAACGCTCTGATATATAAATAGGTCCTATAGCAAGAAGCTGAAGAAGCTCGCTCGCGACTAGACGCACGTGGCTGGCGAGCTGCTGATGCTTGCCTTGTGATACTGGAATTTGCAAGCCAGTTGAGAAAATTGACTTTGTAAGAGGCAAAGTTGCTCATATACATCGACTGCCTATTATACACTATGTAGCGTTGCGAGTGGCTTGCGCGAGCGAGTAACGCGCTGCGCTGAGTCGACGTTTTCGCATGCCTGCGCTCCTTGCACCGCACTCTTGCAACGATTCTTTTATACACATCTACTTGAAATAAGAGGAAGAAAAAAAGCTCAAAAACTCCAGTCTAATTTCTGCCCAAGAGAGGATCGATTTAAAAAAAATTAATTTCTCGGCGTGGACTGACGAGTTGAGCCAAGACTAGAGTTGGGTACATACGAGAGTTTGAAAGCATAAAAGCTGTAGCTTGACATGTGGCGCTTGATTAGTGAAAATGAGCTCGGGAGCAAAAGACATTGATAGATCTTGCCGCGCACGGGATTTATACTTGCAATGAATTCATACAAGTGCAGATGCTGCACGCGGCGTTTAATCGCACGTCCCCAGCGTATATCAATCATTATCGAAACTTGTTCATCGATCAAACTCTTTTGTAATAAGTCGATCGATCGATTGCCATGCCCGCAATACATGCGTCTACATTTGTCTTTATTCTATCTGATGCAGCGCACATTTACAAGTTTACGTAATGCATTTATACGAGTGACTGTGTTGATGTGCAGCTGCACGTGGTAAGCATAACGACAGCGTTTGGGCTGAACGATTGATCTCGGCTATAAGACAAGTCCAACGAAATTCATTCGATGATTGTGGACGTGACTTTCCACAACTAGGTCCATCAGAATTTCAAAGCTAATCGTGAGCCTGATAACTCGAGCACTAATGAATCTTCTGTAGCAAACCTTATTAATATACTTTCAACACTTTTCATCTACTAATTATGCAATTCAACATAACTTCATCGCGTTCACCCGAGCCTGATTCCACTTGGCAGAATGACAAATGTGTAGCAGCAATAAATTATTGCTCAATTTTTTTCTCTCGATGCCCACGTGTGTATACCTATTTGATAGGCGCCAAATATTACTCGAGACCTTTCATTATTAAAAGTAGCCGTATTATGTGCACGTCTTTTTATAAATTAGTGTCTTGCAGCCACTCGTGTACATCGAGCAGCCTGTGTGACACTGCGATCTACCTTTTTTTTCACTGTCTCTTCTTCTCGCGACGCTCAGAGATTACTTATATCGGCTGTGCAAAGTTGATATGCATTTTCTATTATGTCGCGTTTGCTCTCTTTTTTCTTGTGTCTTCTTCTTTTTCTCTTGGCCTCGCGCGCCTAGCTCCATGGCAACTCTTTCCGCGAGCTCGAGTGAGCGATCGATCGGCCTATGCGCGCGTATTGCTACTATACGCTCGAGTCGCGCCTCTGCCGCGTCCAACCTTTGCTTCCTTCCTTACAATGTGTACGCGGCTCTGAGCGAGAGTTTCCGGTTTGTCCTTTCCAGCTCTTGGCGGAAAGTTTGCGCTCCCACGCACAAACACTCGCTTCGCGTACGGCTAGCTCGACGAGTAAATTCAAGAAATATGAGCTCGACTGATATTTTATGTATGGATAATAGAGGGGAATCGCCGACCTAAGAAATGCTATTTATCGCCATTCAGAAAGTCTTTCGGCTATAGGGTGCTCGAAACGCCATGACAAAAAAAACAGCAAAATAATCTCTAACTCGAATATTTGGATTTTGGAAAAAAAATGTTGAAACGTAAAAGTTCATGCCCGTGTACTTTTTAACTTTTGATTAATTATATTTTTCGCTTAATTTTAGTGTTCAATGACTCTACTGTTGCGCAACGGCTCGCGCGAATTGGCCGATTGCGCATACAATATCTTCGCAGCAGTCAGCAACGAGGCAACAGCTCAAACAACTCGTTTAGCTAAAATTTTCTGCTGAGATGGAAAATTTCTAGCGTATATACCTGTGACTAGCTGTGGCGCTCCAAAAACGCGCCAAATGCCATAACGCACACTCCTATTTGCATGCATGCTGAGCGATTAATAAGCTCAGTCATAAAAGTCACGGCGTCGCGCCCACCGCCTCATGCTGTATTTATTGTGCAGTGTGCGCATATCCTGTATGAAACGTAATCCAAATTTGCCGTGCATTTTTTGCTCGCGCACACGAGGATGACTATAAATTTTCTACTCGTGTACTTTCTCCCTTCACGTTGTGGTCATACGTAAATGCCAAGTGAGACTTTACTATCCAAAAATCGATGTTGAATAATTCAGATTTTATAAGGAGCTGATCACACAATGAGGAAAGATGCTGCTGTCAACTGCTGCGGTCAAAAGGAATGTTTGTGCTGGGTGCGGTATCAAAATTCAAACGCGTGCACGACTGGTATTGATATTTATTCGAAATTCAAATTCACCACAACGTGCAAAGATGCTTTGCCGTTTTGCATTTCTCACAAATACGCACAACAATACCGATTCTCAAACGAATGTATATTCGCACGCTTCAAATCGTAGTAGGGTCTAACATTTATTTTTCGGTCGAGCTTTAACCGCACGCAAACGTGAACATGTATTTATGCACATGTATGGTCACACGCGTTTACATAATATCGTCATCGGCAAAGCCTATTTACTCAATCCACTTCAAATGTTGATGTTGCTTTTACGTCATCTCACAATATATAAGCTAGACGAGATGGTAAATTCTTTCTTTTGGGGGAACTCAATGGATTGTAAAATTTCTTATGTCTACAGAATTGATGATATCGTCGCTTCTGTTGAGAATTTTTCAAGTCACAATTATAACAATACTTTTTAGTGCTTTTTTTCATATGATATTTATTAATATATCTATTATGGGGAATGAAGTACGTTGATAGATATGTTAATTGTCTGGACTCGAATGATCTGTTTATTGTAAATATCCAAGATTCGTTATTATTATCAGCATCGGCTTTGCCTCAGCTGATAATCATGTGCTCTGAGACTTTCTTTTTTCGTTACATAAATGCAAATATACAGTTTTTTGATAATCGTCCTGCTTAAAGCAATATTGTAGTTTTATTCTGCAGGAATAAAATGCATGTTGAGGTAGCCTAAGCAATAAATTTTTAAAACATTATTCAGTTTCATAAAAGTTGTGCGTTGCTGTATATTATTTTTAAACGATAATTCATAAGTTTATTCACAAGTTCACTTATTTTCTAAAGCTAATGTTGAAACAACCAATTAATAAAATTCGTTGGTTCATACGAACATAAATCAAGTTCTCAATTATCACACGTCAAGAAATGATATAGATGACAGTACTTTTATCACTTTAACAATAATAATTTTCATCAAATCGCTTTTGTTTATTGTATCATGCGTGAAAGAGATCACATTTTTTTCGAGAAATAAACGGTTTATTTTTAAAGCATAATTCATGGTAAACAAGTTACGACTCATACATTCTGTAGACACGCACATGCCTTCAAAAATAGATCTAATCTCGACATTCTCACATTGTTAGTATTCATACTGTACCAAAAAATCTCTAATAATAATGTAGAAAACCCTATTTAATACATGTGTTTATTTTTCAAACGAGGTGCGCATGTAGGATCCGCGTAATGATTTTGCCTTGAAAAATTGTAATGCGAAAAATCATGCCTTAGCTCGCTCGTCAAGCTCGCGTGATCCATTTTCATTGCGAGCACAGCAGCAGTAGCAGCAAAGTATAATAAAACAAGATGGAAAATCACTGGCTTAAATGGCAATGACGGCTGATTTCAAGGCTCCCGGCAGCTGCTCCGCTGCTAGCGTTTGCACACGTTCTATTGTTGCAGCATACACACATCAACTCGGAAGACATTTCTACGATTGTATTATGGATGCGTGGCACGGCTAGAGTACGAGTAACAACCGAACTATATAGCACACGGAAATAGACATGCAAAGACTAGTTCGCTAGCTGTACACAACCCCGAAATGCATTTCAGCCGTCGCCGCCGACGAGCTACTCCCTTGACAAAAAATGTGCATAACACATACTCTCTTGTTGCTTTTGTCACTAGTTGCATAATCCTTACGTATATATGTACCAAATGGGTCCTAAGATATACGCTTTCCCGTGCACCTTAGTTGTAAACTTTTTTTTTCGACGTCTCTATTTTTCTCGTGCCCACAGACCTCCCTTATATTTATGACTATATTCTATATACTTTTGTCTCTTTTTTGTTATAATTTTGCAGAGCCCCTATTAACTAACTTGTTATGCACACAGTGCCGAATCTTGAGCAGTACAAATTACTCACGTGGAGGGATATTATTTTTGAAGCATCCAAAGTTAAAGGATTTTCGTATCGAAGCACATGCGAGCTTTTCTAAGAAGCTGAAATATCGCGCGTCAGCCCGATGGCTTCGTAAATGCATTCATCGAGATATCCGAAAGTTTTTTAATCTATTCCAAATTACATTCCTGTGCCAGTTATGCAACGACAACGACGACCTGCTACCCATCTCACATACGCATAAGTGTAATATGCAGCAGTATAAAGAAGCAGCAGCAGCACGAGTTTTCGAATGGATTTATAAGTCTGCGCACTGAGATAAAAGTTTTAGTTAAAGAGCTTTTCCCAGATAATTTTACGTCGCGTTAGCGTCAGTTTTAATATTCTTAAAAGGGCTAGCGCTCGCCTGCATTTACTACTAGACGTTATATCACGCCACGCCTGAGCAAGTGTAATTTTCCTTCCTTCCAGCACAACTGACGTGGATAAGTACTATCCTCCTCCCTTTTTTCCCTTTTCTTTTTTCCTTTACTTACTTATTTTTATTCTTTTCATTCTAACACGATTACTAGCGCGCACGTTCGTATCGTTCTTTCGAGGGAGGCGAAAAAAATTAATTGGCCGTCACTAGGTGCATACGCAAGAAAGTCTAGCTTGACGATTTTCAATCAACCTCGAATGTCCTGTAAAAAGATTCACGATAGAAACTGTAAAGAGTGTGTGCACATACAAGAAGCTGCAGAAAATATGTAAGAGAGCAAATGCGCGAGATATTTTTTATAACGAACAATGTGTGTATACCTAGTCGTGAAATTTTTACGGCTTTGACCTGGACTTGCTAACACGATGTTTCGTAACAGCTCTCTCGTCTAGTGGTAGCAACGATAGTACATAAGGCGATTCTTTAAAGCGCAGAAACGCTCAGAGAAGCAAAATAAACACGTTGCGGCGAGTTGGGCGCCGACAGCTACCCAGCAAAGGTCGCTCTAATTAAGAAAATTGAATGCAAAAAGTGAACGCTCACACCCAAGTTCAAAGCAAATAAGAAACAAAAATATCGCGTCAAGTTTTGGAAAAAACGTTGCCCTTTTTTCCTCTCGTTTTGCAAATTATTCGCAACAAGAGCTCTCGAGCCAATGAGTTTGGTGAAAGTTTCATAAATGCATTGTTTACTTGTACTTTTTCAAGTAACGACAAAAACTTTTCATTAATATCTTTGCTTAATAATGCATTCCAATAGAAGCACGGACAGTAAACAAAAATAATAGAACATCAATATTCCATAAATACATTCGAGCGAGATCTTGCTTCGATGTTAACTCAATGATTGGTCGCAAGCGTGTATAGAAATTCACCTGACATTTTCCCTCGGGCTCTGTAGCGGCGAAAAAGTAAACCTCGTAGACACGCGTGCGTATTACAGCGCAGATATGACAGTCCACTTGAGATAAATTTTCGTGGCCCAATGCTCGACTTGTAAAGCTTTACTTGTATGTATGTTTCATAGAGTCGATACACGCGTGTGCTGTCGCAGGGATACTCCCCCAAACGCTTTCCTAGCTCTCTCTTTCTCTCTCTCTCTCTCTCTCTACACACATCGCATGACAATTTATATATGTTCGTACAAACAGTCGAGGCTGGGTAGGGATGATCGCTGCTACCGCCGCCGTCGCCACTGTCACATATATAGTTAGGATCGCGCCAACGACGGCGACGGTGACGGCGACGATGCCAGCCGCTCGCACGGAATGGAGGCTTGTAGGGCAAAAGCAGAAAAGCGAAGCTCGCCAAGCTAATACCGAGCAGTCTCGCAGTCGGCCTGTGTAGCACGCCTTCGCCTCTCCGGGCTTTCATATTGATCTATACCAAGTCTTTAGAGTCGCGCTCGTTCCTCGTGTTCGTTCGTTTCATTTTTTCGTTCCGGTGACGTTGCGGGAGCTGTTGAGCTTGGTGCCGAGTGGCAAAAGCTCATCGGCGATCGATGAGCTGCTAACGGTGCGATTCTATTAGAGTTTGTGCGTGGCAGCGATGTGTTAATGTGCTGCTGCTTTTCATAAATATAATATATAGTTAAACGTGTCATCGGTGAGCTACAAAAGTTCAGGCTCGACTAAAATTATTACGTATGTGCTCGTAAACTGCGCCCTGCCAATCATCAACCGTCCTGTAGTCTCAGTAGGTAAAGAAAACTGACGATTCCTCTTTTTGCTCTCTCTTCAGTATCTGAGGGACGACGACAAAATTACAATTCTAAACTTGTCGCTTGGCACAGAATATTGCGCTTGTATGTGTGTCACTTATTTTTGCCGGCGAATCACTATCTGCCAAATTTTATCTCAAACAGCTGATTTCGTTGCGTATCAATATCTGGTATTATTCATTTTTTCTCACGACAGCAGCTTACTGTTACGACACTTATTGAATTAATTCTCTCGCTCTTTTGCTATGACGAGTCGCGTCGAGGAAACGAATTCCGACATTGTGTACACCGTTTGCTGATGATAATTCAATCCGTTATCGATCCGAGCTTAATATCCAAATAGATTTACTTACGCGATCCTAATCATGTCATGTGTATTTTTATCGCGCAAAACGAGTGTATTATTGTATAAGCAAGAGTAAACGTCAAATGCGCTGACATATCCTGTGAACGCGGTGGGAGCGAAAAAAGGTGACGTTCGAACACGTTAAATGGAATTCTGTTATCGCTGCAATTTCTCAGGCTATTCATTTTCATGAATTATCGCGCTATATATCCAAATGAAATAGACGTTCGTGCGCTACTTTAACCAAATGACACGCAATATTATTATAATTAAAATTGCTTGAAACTTTAGACGCATGTTGAACACGACCATTGAGAAGAAAAAAACCAACAACGGAACGTAATTGTTGCATTTGCTTTTTTAACTTTGTTATTTATTAAAATATAACGTTTAAATTACGCGTTTAGATTAGCCGCAAGAGTATTAATGAAACGCTCAAAATGCTGAATCTCCAACGAGCTACATTATTAATAATTCAAACGGTCGCAACTACCATTTTTCCCCTACCTCTCGAGTGTGTAACTGTACATGCTAATTGACGTATTCTAAACACACATGCGATTACATAAAGCTAGTCTCAAACTCGAGAAAAAAATAATATAATTGTATCTACGTAACAGAAATATATGTGGCAGGTAAATTTGCCTATTATGAATACCGTGTATACGATTTTTTTCTGCGAGCGAATCAAGTCTAATATTTGATGCGCGAGACACAGTCAGATTTGAAATCTAGTCATTCTTGAATTCGCACGAACAGGTCGTTAACTGTCCTTGACCGTTGACAGGCCGCAGTTCGAAAAAAAAAATGTTTGTGTTATATCGTTAAATTGCTTTCTTTTAAAGTCGTTGTTTTTTCCTGATTATACTCGAGCCCGCGTGCGTACGAGTTGCTTTTGTTCCTCACGCGGACTCGTTTTAATTTCGCCACGATCGAAAATCAAACACTCGAAACTGCCTGTCTCATAATTTCGATTCGATCAAATAATCAGAGAATAAATGGGATGCTGAAGATCAAGTATCGGAATAGTACAGCTAGTTAAAACATAATTACCGTCGGCACTACTCTCTCGCGTTCGAAACACTCGCGCGACTGTATACGTGTGCTCTATATTATATGTGTATATAGCAGCGGGAAAGGGGAACGATGTGGATAGAGAGGGAAGGAAAGAGGGGAGAACGAGGGGTGGAGGCAGGGGGCAGCGGACAGGGGGGTGAGCTTATATATGTATATATTTTGCGGAGCTTGAAAACCAGGTCATCGAGATCGAGCGCACGCCCGGGGTGTTGTATATATGGAGAGAAGCATCGCTCCATTGACTTGCGGGGGATCGCGGACGCGCCGCTTCGCGCGCCACCGTATTCGACACGCGCGCAGCATCGAAGGGCACGTGACCTCCATTCAATTCCGAAAAGAAGACGCGCAGCTTTCGCGAATGTAATAACCCATGCGCCATGACGGAAAGAGATTTGCAGCCTGAGCCAAGCTCAACTCCGATATTTTCATTTTTTCACTGATCGTTTCACGTTTATTTGGCTAGCACTTTTATTATATCCTTACGACGTTCTCCTAATGTATTCTCTTTGCGTATGGTTTAAATAGTTTATTATTGCAAATTCATGTTATTACGTGTCTTGCTATGACAGCTCGTAGGAAACGCGAAAAAAATCGAAACCAAGACGATACTTCCTCTCATTGACACCTTCCGCAATGCTAAAATTACCAACAAATTGATCTGTCAGCGGAATAAAACGATTTAATAAAGGATTTGAAATAACGTGGTTGTCGAATTCTCAAGCTAACACTTTTAATTTTTTTACTCTCGAGACATAGAAACATTTTTTTTCACAAACAGCATGGTAAACCGACCAGTTGAACCGAATCGTTGTTTTTCAACATTTGAATATCTAAGAAAATTTAATAATTGCGATTAAAATAAAACGAAATAGATCATCGCGTAGCTAATTAAATTTTCATCTAATTGAAGATATTGAAAAACCATTTGTATATATGTGGAAATCCGAGAAACTTTTAACTTTTCGACTAAAAAAATTTTTTTTTTTTTTAGTATGGCACGCATGTACAACATTCATTTTTGTCTACTTATCGACTTGAAAAATGATAAAAATGTAAGGCTTACGGTTTTTATCAATCGGTATTTTTTTTATTTAAATGAGCGACCAATGAGGTAAATTCTAATTTTTTTGGTTACAATTTTTATGGAAACCT
>CACVKI010138399.1:0-19075 GCA_902732785.1 Trichogramma evanescens | reverse complement strand
GAGAGTTAAAAGTGGTGCGATTGGACTAAATAATATCTCGCGACAGGCGTGGTATGATTAAATCAATATGTATTACTAATACCATCATTTTTTTTGCAACCAAAATTCAAACGTGCTAGTTTTCACTTGATTTTTTTGAAACATGCTACTTTTCGTTTGGCCTTGGTGAAATATGCTAGTTTTCGTTTAGTCTTTGTGAAATATGCTAGTTTTCGATTAGCCCTTTGAAATATGCTAGTATTCGATTAAAATCGAAATTTTCAAATAAATGCTAGTTTTCGCTAATGAATTGAAACGTGCTAGTATTCCTTAACAGCGTCGATATATAGAGTATTATATGTGCAGCTAATAATCAACGTTAGCCAAGTCCTCTCGTTTATAATCTTTATGCTCTGTATATCTCTCTTGTGCACAAACAGCCCCGCGCTTTATACGATTCAAAACATCATCGCCTTTCCATCTTACTTTGCCGCCGGGAACGTGTCTCTGTGTGTGTGGGGTGGGTTGTACACACGAGTAATCCGCGCAGGATATATCAGTACTCACTTCAGGAATGACATTACGTGCGTGTACATAAACTATACGCATGACATTGAATTTATATATATATACGTTAGCTGCTGCACAATAAACTGCCTCGCGCCGCCGCCGCTGCGATATAGGTATACTGCTAGTATACGCGCGCGACGTATAACAAACACATAGACACACGCATCCGTGTCATAAATCTCAAGTTAAGAGGCACTGGCAGAAATTCTCGCGTACAAGCAAAAACTTTACGAGGTGTCGAGCAGCTCTCGCGAAGCTTCATTGCCATAAAATCCTCCTTATCCCCGCCGCCTGGACCCGAGCGCGCGCGCGAATGCTTCATACTTCGCTACGTGCAGGCTATATTCCCTATACACATCCACACCTACACCTACGCGAGAACACGTGTCATGAACACAATAGATGGTCAAGAGACGCGTATTTACAAGCAGCTTTTGCAGCTCGTAACGTGTGAGCGCTTGTGCTCGCGTCCCCGGGTGACAGCTATTTTTTCCTATTTTTTTTACAGTAATTTTAGATAGACAAAGTACCGCTTGAGAATGGGAAAAAAGCAAATAGAGACAATTTAATTATTCGCCTTTATTTTCGAAAAAAAGGGATTTCGTTTTAAAAAGTTATTTTTACAGACAAATGAATTTGTGAAAAATCGTTAGAATAAAATTCGCCGTATGCGCGTGCTCCCCAATCATTTCTGCTCTATGACGTTTACAACCCCAGTTCGTTCCTGAACTTTTATTTGAATTTCACGACATTTCGTTATTACGTAATATCGTTCGTACCAATTTGTTGAAAAAAATCGGTCTACTTGAGATTTATTTGTTTCTCTTCAATACTACTCTACTACTCTATCCGGTTACCCTATAAGAATTGGGCATTTTCCTCGACCGATGCGATTATTTGTCGCCGTCGTCGGTCATTGGATCGCGTCGTCGTCGTCAAGCAGGCATCGCCACCGGTACCCTTTTTTGCACTCGGATTTGCGCTCAGATTTTAATTATTTTCAAGAACAGAAAAACGAAAGCAATGCCGCCCTTGAATTAAAAACTGTGAACGACCAATCACAACGCTCCAAAACTGCACCTATACGCCATTTCGCTCATTACTTTTTTTTTACGAGAGAGACGTGAAAGACTCTCGCAAGCTCTTCGAATAAATTACTATAACTTTTAGAGCAATTTGACTTCATCTAATGTGATTGCCTTCAATATTTCGAGAGTGTGAGCTTTACACCTTGTTCCACGTTTTTCATGCATAAAATGATAAAAAACCTACACTCATAAATGGACTTACGGACTGAAAACAGATAAGCTTTCCAGTGAAAAAAATTCCTTACTCTATAATAATAATTTACAATCTTTTTTTTGAAAGGCTCTCAAATCTTTAATGAAAATAAATGGAAAAACATTTTCAATTTCCAAAATTAAAATACACGAACGCATAAAAATTAATCGGTTCAATGCAGCTCAAAATTAAGAGTCTTATTTCGTTCCCCGTTTTTACAACTGCATAATGGAAAAAATACAACACACTATTTGCGTAAAGTGAATGATTTGAAAAAAAAGAGAGTCAAAATTGTGTCCGTGTCAATATTCGGGATGCTCTGGGCATTCCATCGCGTATAAACATTGATCGGATTATTTGTAATACATTGCGCCTGACGAACTTTCCTAAAATAATATCCAGGGGCCGCTCCGACGGTGGCTTGGGCTTTAAAATTATACATACATATAACACATGAGAGAGCGCCCAGCGACGCGTGAATTTCCAGCGCGCATTCCGAACGTTACAATATTATAATCCCCCGCGTGTGCTGCGCGCTGCAATGCGGCGGCGTTGACGACGGAGGCGGTAGGCAACAGCGGCCGCTCACACTCACACACTCGCACGCGGCTGCAATTGTAAAATAATTTCATGTGGCACTTTAGAGATATATTTGAAGTAATATCGTTCAAATTCGATCCTACCGCACGAGAGTCTTTTCAATAAATCCAATTCAAATATTATGCCTGACGACGACGATGATGATGACGATGATGATGATTATGTACATTATCGTTTTGTTATCGCAGGCAACCCTCCACGCGTATAGAGATGTTTACACGTGACGTGCGTAAACATACTCGCGCATCCTCATTTTCGATAGGGAAAAAGGAAGGTAATAAACCATTTCATTGGCAACGAACGTGCGTCGATTCGCTTGAATATTTCACGGCTGCATGCTCAAAATTGCGAACGACGCGTATAGTTACGACGAGGCAAAGGTAGGAGTGAGACGAACTATGAAGTGGAGCGTCGATATTCGCTTTAGAAAGATAAACAATGCCACAGAAACATATAGATTAAACATTTGAAAATCGACGTATATCTCCCTGATACGTGAGCATGTCTAAATTTTAGAAAAAAAACGTCGAAAAAATGGCGCAAAGAGAGAGAGAGAGAAGGCTTTGCTAGGCTGAAAAAAAATGTTATCTCGTTCGTAACGAGAGATGAAGTGCTCGGTTCTGACTGGCCATGTGTGCGTGTGCATGTATACATGTGTGCATATACGGCGAATAAAAAGGAAAACGCGTATACACATGCCGAATACGTATATAACAAACGGCTCGTCAAGGCAACAACGTCGCTGAGGTATTGCCAATACCAACGTGTGTGCTACGTCGAGGCTACTATCTGCTCCTACGGGTGCAACGGCCTGGGTTACAGCCATGTCGTAATAACGCGACACACACACACACACACATGCACATTCGTACGTACGTACAAAAAAAGGGTATTCGAAAAATAAAAGCGCAGAGGCCAGAGATGGGAAGCTGCGCGCTGCGTTTGATTGGAATGGTGAACTGCCGCGAGAAAAATATGCACGACGCAAGCAGGAAAAAGACAATTGGAAAATCGCCTGTGTGTACCTGTGTGTGGGTGTGCGTGAATGCGCGTATGCGAGAACTCGTATATATATACGAGGGTACATGAAAAAAAAGAACCTGAATGAGTTTGAAAAAATTAGTAGCATAAGTCAATATTTGATCAGACCAATAAGTCAAATCTTCTTTCTTCCTCTTTTGCTCTCTATGGATCATTCTTTATTTAAATTCAAGGGGAAACCACACTTAACTTTTCCCGCGCTCTTCCTAGCGCCGATGAGCTCCTCTTTTTCCAAACACGAAGAAAAAAAGTGCACCTTGCGGATGCGTTCGAAAAAAGAAGAAGCCGTAGGATGGACGGCAAGGAATATTTCTCAGCCGCCGTCGAGATTTCGAACGTCTTTAATGCGAAATACGAATGAAATATTTAAATGAATAGGAAGAAGCCTCTGATGTGGCCTATATATACACGGCTCGCGTATATATCTTTTTAGCTCTTTCTCTCTTCCAGCTCTTGAAATTCTGTTCTTCTTGTGCTCTCCTTTTTTTGCCCTGGCCAACATGCACACACGTATTTATTGGCGAGTAAGAGCTACTTTAAGGAGAAAAGTCTCGTCTTCCACTCAACACTTTCCTTTTTCTCTCTCTCTCTTTCTCTCTTGAGCTGCGAACCCTGGCCGTGCGCGCGCGAATTCTCTCTCTCTCTCTCTCTTTCTCTTTCCACGTGCACATTTTACTCGCTATTTTATTCTCCAACGTATATAACCTTATACTTATTTTTCTCTTTTCCAGCTCCGACGCTTTTCTTTCGTTCGTTTCTTTCTTTCCTTCGGCTGAGCTTTTAAACGACGAAGCAAGTTTAATGCTTGAATAAAGCTCTCGCCATTGTGCGCAAGCTACACGTTATAATTTGCATGAGTATGTGTGTGTGTGTGGACTGGTGGATGTTTATGTGCGAGGTGCACGCGTGCGCAATGCCACTGCGTGAATTAACTGAGAAACGTTCTCTTTCTTTACTTTATTCTACCCTTATTTCTTTTTCTCTTTTTCTTTTTCATTTAATGATTATGCTCGTTCTTTTATGTCTCACTCTTCATAATTTCACCGGGAGCCATTAATGCAAAAAACGACTCCAGCTTGGGCTAGCACAGGTGTCTATAGTCGCGTATATATATGTGCGATTTGTGCACGCGCAAAACGATGGGGATTAGCCTTTGAAAGTGATGTAGCTCCTGTGAGCTTCGCAGCAGCAGCCCGTTGATCTTGACAAATTGGGAATTGAAGTTGAAGCAACTGTAAGCTACAACTGCTGCTGCTGCGCGCAGAAGTAAACTTTGTGCGCGCAAGACTGGTATATGAAACTTGTCTTTTGAAAAATTTTCTTGTACGAGATATAGAGCGCGTATATAGGTAAGCTCGAGCTCACCCGCGCGTACGCGACTGTCTTTTCACCGAGGCAAGGCTCCGGCGCAAGCTCGTGATTTAAACGGAAAATTTAGAATATTTCAGAGCTTTAGACTTTCTGTGTAATATAAAGTACATATTGCAGGTTGCGTTGAAGGTTCGCGAGATTCGCATTCACCCACGCACGCACCCATCATCTACATAGACGTATTTTCCGAAAAAAGGGCGTATCGTTCGCGAATCGAATTTCGCAAGCGTAAATCTCATTGCTGGCAATTAGAAGACTTAACGAGCTTCGACTTTGTGGCACGCTGCAGTGTACTTTAAAGTCCATTTACAGCCCGACGTGTATATATACATTCAGGTATATCCTCTCTCTATCTCTCTCTCTCTCTCTTTAGTTCTTTGACACGCTTTATACAGCTTGTATATAATATGCCTCTCATCGTACTCCTCTTCGTCATCCTCGTCCTCGATCGTTGCCACGATGGTTGATCTTCAAAGAGGCCAAATAAAAGGGCCTCAAAACTCTCACGCGCCATTATACGCGCCGTAGATATATTTAAAGAGAGGGGAGGAGAGGGCGAGAGAAAGCTCTCGCGTCTGGGAGGGCAAGTTTTGTATCCACTGTATACGTACACACACATATACACACAGAGACCGGAACGGAAGTTGTAACGAGCTTCTATACTTCGACGGATCGTATTACCTTTAACGCATCTAATATCGAAGCCTTAAATTAAGTGTATACGTGTGTATGTGTGTGTGTGTGTGTATGCGCATGGATGGTGTTCTACACCATAGACTACGCTGCAATACGAGAGCTTCTCTCTCTCGCCCTCACGAGTTGCGCGTGTCGAAGCGTATTACTTATAGCAGCAACAGCGGCCGAAGCAGCAGCAACTTGAAACGAATGTATATAGAGGATGGCTGCGTTCAGAGCTCGGGACTCGGGAGTCGAGGGTGGCTGTGTCGGGCGCGGCACGCGTAAAGGAGAGAGACGAAATATTAATTTACACTTGGAATTCATAACGTCGCTGTATATAATACTACTACGGTGGCACGGGGAAGTTCTTTTTATTAGTTTATCCTATAGAGAACATCGAGTTGGCTTCGCTCTCTCTCTCTCTCTCTCTCTCTCTCTCGACGTATCTATGTAAGTATAAAATACATAATGACGGCTCCATTCAGTTGCTGCTGCTGTGTGAAGAGAGTGAGAGACTGGGGATGACTGCTCTATGCGCGCGGCGCGCGGCTGTCTTTATATATATTGAAAATAGAATACGGTGAAGAGGTGGTATATATATATATTTATTGGCTTCAGCTCCTCCCAATCATTTCAGCGAAATTCGCTGGGCTCTATATATACGGCGAACTGCCTGTGTATGTGTATGTAGATCGACGTCGGCGTATAAGCTCTAATTCTATAGGTAAATACGTAAATACACGTATCTGGCGCTGCACTAGCAAAATATACTTTATATCTGGCGCGCTGCAGCCTGCACAAATTTTCCGCAATGAAAACGCAGAGTTATTATTACCGTATACACAAGCACACACACTCTGCGCTGCGCACGGGGGTGTCAGCTATCTAAATCGGATGCAGCCGATCGTGCCGCTAATGCCGCTGCTGCTGTTGCTGTTGCTGCAGCTCCGAGATTTGCACGGAAAATCAATGGCTCGTGTGCTTTGCGGGTCTCTTTCTGTGTGCGCGGCGGTGATCGCGCTTCACGCGTGTGTGTGTGTGTGTGTATATAATGCACAAGCGTGCGTTCGTAATTAACGAGAGCAAATTCAAAGCGATCGAGCGCGAGTGGCAGGCTGCACGCAGCTAGCCATAGTATAGCAGTATCAGCCAAACGAGGTGAGTAGTAGAGAGCGCGCAGACTGCCCAAAGCCGTATCGCGTGTACACTCGTCGCCTTTTTCACGCTCATATTGCCCAAGTATATATAGAGGTACGCTTGGAGTTTGTGTATGCGTTCGTGCTTCATGCGGGGGAGACCGTAGGCACGAACGCGCCTGTGCCTGGCTGTATATATATAATGATTGTTTCAACTTTCACGCTTCCGAAAATGCCTCGGCACCTTTTGAGCTGTACGGCGCATAAATATATAACGGCGCGCTGAAATTCGTATGGATGCTGCTCGCATACGTGTACGCCGCGCCATACGTACGTCGCTCTCTCCACCTGGACAATTAATAAATGCAAATTCACATACCGCGTTGGTACGCACATACACTCATACATATAATACGCCTTCGTGTGCTTTGCCTACTACAACTTCCACCACTGCTGCTGCCTACGGGGATAAGTAATCCGCTGCTCGCGCTAATGTTCTTACATTATATGTTATATGTTTGCCATGCTTTCGCGTTTGGTCTAGCCTAGCTGCTACGACTGCGCGTACTACTGCACGCGCGTACACCGTGTCGGACGATTATGAAGCTTATAGCACTTTTCCTCGAGGGATGCTCGCTAGCTGCAAGCTCGTATTCGCGCGCGCGCGCCCACCTCTGTGTGTGCTAACTCTAAAAGTGGCCGCGCCGCGTGGCAATGTAACGGCACAGAGAGGCGCACGTATATACGTATATGAACGTTGCTCTTTGCGTTACAAACTGCTCCCAACGCATACATCATAAGAGCTTCGCAGCTGCCTCGCTCTCTCTCTCTCTCTCTCTCTCTCTCTTACTCGGCTCTCGAGTCCTGCTAATTGGATCGCTTTATGCACGCTCGCGAAGATAAGCAGCAGCCGCACCAGCAGCATAGCAGCAGAGGTAGCGCGGCGACGAGGACGTGTCCCGGATTTATGTATAGTACAGAATTATATATATGACATAGCCTAGCTCGAGGACTCGAATCGACAGTCGGCCGTGCGCGCGCGGGTATGGCGTCTAGCTGCGCTCGGAGCGCGCATATAATTATGTGCGACGAGCTTGCATGAATTCGAATGGTAATGATCGTTTGTCGAGGGATAGCCGCATAGTTGGGCCAAGAAATCACGGCATTACCGATGTAGCACTAATTTACGTGAAGCCGCCTCGACGACCGCATGCACACACACCGACGATACTGATTGAATTTGACGTTAACCGAGAGAAAAATTCACCTGGAGAGCTTTCGCAGGTGCACTTTGCGTTGTACATGTACATTTGGTTTAGTTTTGATTGACGTGTAAGCGTGTAAAGCGCACCCGTTTCAAAGGTTTGTTATTTTGTACTCGATTGCCGCGCGCGCGGCGCGCTTAGTTCTGTCAATACGTGCTGTAGCGCGGGCAATAAAATGTGTATGGCGATGCGCATGCATAGGATCGCTCTTTGACAAGCTTAATGCTCATTAATTATTTTTTCTTTCAGCTTATGATTAATAATTATTGTCCCTAAAGCTTTTACTAAATTGGAGCTCGAAACTTCTCCTCCGCAAATGAGTACCCATACACACGGCCAAAGTTATAATCTATTAACAGCCAAGGCAATCTCTGCTATACATAATATTCTCCCGGAGCTTTTGTGCAGAGCTCCATGCACGCGCAGCGTACGGATGAACAATTCAATATATAATACCGAAATATCGAATTAATAGAGAGGAAGAAAAATAAACTCGATTGCGAACAAAGAAAAAAAGGGCAAGAAAAAGTAGCAAGTAAAACAACGTTGGGCTACGATCAACGGGCTTGATTATGCGCTCGCAAAGTTTATTATGCGCTCGTATACATATAACATGGAAAAGCTGCCAAGTTGTGTGCGCCGCGCTCGTCTCGATCGAGACGACAACGACGACGACGACGACGACGACTATCGACGATGGCGGCGACGACGACGACGACGAGGACGACGACCGATGAGATGCTGAAAGAAGATAAAGTTGTCTATTCTGTAATTGCTTATCGATCCTTCACAGCTGATTGTGCTCGAGCGATTCCATCACTTGCGTAATGCACTGGGGCGCGACCGCAATATATACATATAGACATTCTTATCACGGAGCGGAGGGAGGAAATTACCTACTGGATTAGTGCACGAGCGCGTGTGTATCGAAATCAAGCAGATTTCTTGCGTCGTTTTTCATTCCTCCTCGATCGCTGCTGCTGCTGCTGGTAGTAGTAGAACGACGCATATAGTCGTGTGCTGTACCGCTGAATTTATGACGACAGTAGCTTTGAACGTCGGCAAGTTTCAATTTACCTCCGTTTACATGGCACTGGCAACGATATATACTCTCGATACATATATCAATATAGCTTCTTTTTTTTCATGTCTTTGCAACTGGCTTCTCTCTCCCTCTCTCCCTTGCTAGCTAGCTGGCTGACTCGTTCCCTTGACCAATGCTTCTCTGTGCGCGATATAGGTATGTATTATTTATGTATCGATTTTCCAACCATCGCACAGAGCTTACATATATAATATATAGATACCTCGACGATCGGGGAAATGTTCGAGTTTGTGCATTCGTTGTTTTATCGCCTTCGGAATATCAAATAAAAAATATAATGCACTAGCGATGATGAATACAAATATATATATCTATCTATCTCGAAATATGTACAGGACAAAAAACGCGACTCGATCGGGTGCAATACAGTTTGAATTTCATCGCATATATAAAAGTGCGTAATTGAACTGCGATGTAGAACACCGACCGGCTAATAAAAATGTTCCCTCGTTCGACTTTGGCTGCAGTGGCATTGCATTATATATGGTATCAAGAAAATTTGTGGGACGCGCGTATCCGAGGTTAATGTATTCGCAAAACACGTTATTAGCCTCATCGGTCGTAACGTGTACACATGTAGCTGTACCTATCTCGCGCGTGCACACATGCCTATGTACACACACGAGTCCATCGAGGAGCAATCGATATTATAATTTATGTAAACGCAATTGTTATTTAGTAGCGCAGCGCAGCAGTCGCACTGGATCAGAATAAAACTTCATGACCGGAGTCCTTGAGTTAATAACAAAATAATTTTATGTAAAAGCGAACTCGATTCGACGGGTTTTAGTGCAGCCACATTTAATATAAACACGCGAGCGTATGTGTCAAATTCGATATTCGCAAGCGCCTCGTTTTACATTACATTTATTCAGGAATGTGTGTATGTAATAGCCCGCGTATAATGCAAGCAGACAGGAGAATTTGCTCCCGATGACTGATTCGTCCCCCATTCATCAGCGTACACGTATCCACACTGTATAGCCGTCCTGCGCTGCAACGGTCCTCTGTGTGTACACTAGAACAGATTGTTTCCGAATTATTATACACAGTCGGCTGGTAATTGTCCACATCGACAACGAGCCCCGATACACACGCGATCATCGTAGCAAATGCAACTCGCAGCAGCAGCAACAGCAACAGCAGCACATAAACACGCTGACACGGAAAATCTTGCCTAAATCCTCCTGCATCTCTACATATGAGTAGAGGATCATCGCGCCCGATCGATATTCAAAATATTCACGATTATTTAACACGAATGAATGCGCTCGCCCGACGCGAAAAATACCGCAGAAATTTGCTAGCAGCGTCTCTCCTCTCTCTCGTCGAATAAATATACACTTTACCCTCCAATGGTCTGGGCGCGCTGCACGTTACACGCGTCGTACTCTTCGCCCTCGTACCTACTGTGCTGCACCTATGTCAATAAACTCCCGAGTATTATGCCCGCATCAATGAGCCTGTGCTGCTGCTGCTGCGGTAGTGCGCGCTTCATCGATCGTAGCTCTCTCTCTCGTATTATATACATAGCTTGTCTGGCGCTGACGCCGCCTTTAAAATTTGCCCATTGCGCGAAACTTTGACTCCGATGATCTGTGTGTGTGTGTGTGTGTGCGCGCGAGCTCGAGGCCAATATATTTATTATCAACGACGAGCTGCAGATAAAATCGCGTCTGCTGCTGCTGTAAAATATATATATAATCAAATTTTATGTGGCAGCGACGACTAACGATTTGGTCGACGCGGCGGCGGCGTGGGTATAGCTTATATACGTGATATTATACACACGAGTTCACACACAGGCACCGATTTATACTTATATGCGCTCGTCGCGCAGGGGAGAAGGAAGGGGGGTGGTGCGAGAGATGTCTGTGCGTCGAGCGAAAGTTTTGGAATCGATTACTTTTGCGCTGCGCGCCAGGCGCGCGCTGGCGTGAAACTTTAAGAGAGAGACCGAGCATCCTTACAATATGACACTAGCCAGGCTCGATGCTCTGCTCTTTCGCTGGATACACACCCATATACATACAAGTACACACACACACGTGCAAAGGCTAAAACTTTCTTTACATACACTCGTCGTCGTCGTGCAGCTCAGAAAGTGCTTTGCAGATATATGCGCGGCGCGCGGATATACAGACACGCTGCGAGGCACACACATACACGAGGCTATTTTGCCTCGAACAAAGTTGACAATGAACGCGCGAAACCGCAAAGTCTCTGCCTTGCTTCTTCGCTCTCGAGTCCTGCCGTCGAGCGTGTGGATGTGTGTATATATGCTAAGAATAATAATGATAATAATAATGGAAATCGCTATAAGGCCATCGAAGCAGATGAGTACATAAAAGCGCGCCACCCCCTCCCGCCTTTCTCCCAAAACAGCATCGCGTGATTTTTTTCCTCTCTTTGCTTCTCTCGTATATACTTCGCGTGTCTTGCCATTTTTCCGGAGTATAGACTTTTCTTCTTTTTTTTTCGCGTGTTTACGATAGTCACGCGTTTTGTACAAAAAAAAAGAAACAGTTGAATGCAAAGGAAATTGCGCGACTTTCTTTTCCTCGCAGTTTATTATTTTTGTTTGTTTTAATAAATATATACGATGTATATATAACCGGCGCGGTTTCTTTTTCCTCTATGCGACGACGTTTGAAACGTGTCACCGCGTGTGCGCCTGACTAAATCTCGACTGTCACTACTTATAACGTCTTCTGTACGTACGCAACGTATACGACTGTCGCGAGCTACGTTTTGCTAGAAAAGTCAACGTCACCGATATATTCATTTTGCACATGAAATATACACAACAACTGAGCGTCGAGTGAAAGAGAGAAAACAAAGTCGACGGTTTATTAGAAATATTAATCAAAGAAGATGTCCGCGTGACATTCGCAACTGTTCTCGTATCTTTCGCGTCACGATGGAAAGAGGGGGAGTTTGAAAAATGCACCCCTCGCATAATTTCATCCACTGCACGACGAAAACAAACACACACTCGCAGTCACGCGCTTTTCTAACTTCATTACAAACGCAGCACTCGCTCGCGCGCGTGACCGCAAATTTATATTCGCGAATTGTCAGAGTCTCTCTCTCTCCGCGCCAGGCAAAGTTTTGCCGTCGCGGCTCCAGCAGCCCTACTCGCTGCTTGTCGGTCACTGCTGCTAAAACTTCGACGAATAGTCCGACGCTCAACGCGAACTGACGTGTGCATATACGCGCTGACGTTTTCTCTAGGCTATATATAGTTGATATAAGTCAAGTCTCAAACATAAATACGAATAAAGCCAGCATCATAAAGCTTCTAGGGTCCCTTTTTCTTAGCTGGCGAGCGCAGAAAAGGTAAAAACGTCAGCAAAAGAAGAAAACTTTCGCTATTTGAAGTTAGTTTTAATACTTGTTTGGGAGAGAGAGAGAAAGAAAGAAAGAAAGAAAGAATGAATGTTCACTCATGCTCGTTGTTAACCATGTCGACAGAAGAGTGAGAAAGACAGAGAGAAAGAACAGGCAAGAAAGGAGTTCCTTACCAGAATAGCATTGGTAACACTACTACTTTGCTATCCCACCGTGTGCTTTTTCATACTCTCTGACACTTTCTCTTTTCCCTTCTTTTTCTCTCTCTTCCTCTCTATCTTACCCACTCTCTTTCTCCTCTCTTTTGCTCCTTTCTCTCGAGTACTATTACTTACAAAATGATAAACGTATTGTCAACGTCTCCTTCTCTCTTGGTTCGCTGTCCGTAATAGAATTTACTACTGTAACTACATCCACCTCAACGTCAAGCCGAAGAGAACACCCTTTTTTTTATCATGTTTCCCCGTCTTACACGAATGCAATGAAAGTATAGAGGTAGCACATATTTACTCTTTCACATACCTATATAATATTAATCTTACACGATCGATAGATTGCACCGAGCGAGGAAGACAAATATAAAGCCAAGTTTAGAAACTCGCTTTTGACATCCTCGAATATGCTCGCAAGGGAGATTGATTCAAGTCAGCCGAGAGAAAGAGAGAGAAAGACGAGACGAGAGAGAAAGAGCGTGACAACAATGCGAAAACACATCTGTGGCTTGGTGGTGACTTTTCGTTTTTCTCCATTCTTCTTGCTGCCGCGCACAAAGCCACAGGCGCTATACACAAACTTGGCTCCGAAAAGTCGGTCAGTCGTTACATGCCCTGATAAATTACTCGTGCTCGTCTTATTATTATGTACGTAATGTCGCACTGTTAAAACTGAAATTAAAACTTTACAATCATAAATGTAATTAATTTACGGTAATTGGAATTTTTTAACAGGCAGCAAGTCACTAATATTTCATTGGTATACTACTAACATGAAGTCACCAATTATTGGTTACTTTAGAAATCACTCCGCAACACACAAAAATCATATTTGATAATTTCTCGAAATATTTCACAATCATCGCGATACTTTCCCGCTCGAAGCAATCAATTTTTTATGACAAACTCGCAAGCATCTATTTTTATTTTAAATTATTTGTCAATCAAATTACATCATTTGTAAAGAACGAAAAGAAAGGAGAATATATAAACATTGAACGAGTATTACAACTGATTCGAGCAGTCGACATTGGTTGGAATAAACCGTGCGCTTGTTCAGCACACGAGCCCATATAGGCTTAAACCATAAAATCAATTGCGTCACACTCGGCCCCGTTCATTTGCGCACTGCACATGTACATGTTCAAACGCACAAAAATCATTACAGGCATAATGTGTACTGCGCGCGACCAATACGTTCTGACCTTTGGTTTTCATTGAATTTTAATTCGAAGTTTAGCCTCGCGTACGCCGCGCGTGGCACGTGTTATCTATCAATTATTTTCCCATACGCGCGAGGGGTATCGGAATTTTCCGGTAATTTAAATCCACGGAGGGCAAAGTACATGCACGCAACGCGCGTAATTGAAACTACCCCTTGTTATCCGAGAGTTGCGAACTTAGAAATAATAAATGCGCTCGATCAATTACAACGAGATAGTTCGCGAGCATGCATATAATACATTTATTTGCTTAACAAACATAAATGAATGCATGCATTTCAAGGAAATTATTAAATTAATAATACGTGAGTGACGATTTATCGACAGCCCGATAAAGTCTGCGTAATCTAGGCATAAGTATACGCGATAGGTTTGGTTTTATCTCCTTTTAACGAGCGCAGACATTTCTAATGGTTTATCTCGTCGTCGCGCGCGGCAATACGTTCGCAGCTGCCGTTACACACGCGGATATCTGACGCATTATTCTTCTGCAAATATCTCACTCGGGCTATACGGCGAGATTCCTCCGAACATAACATAAAAACGCTATAGGCACATTGCGGTAGCACAGCGTCAAGGCGGCGCACACATATAATGTATAAAAAAAAAAAGAAAAAAAAGAGAGTGAAACACCATGAAAAAGAGAGACGAGCTGGAGTGAGAAAGAGAAATAACAAAGGCTATCTATACATGTATAGAATAGGCTTGCGTATATGTACACCCCCGCACACAAAGAAGCTATATCTCGACAGCGCGAAATTGCGCTTTGAGCCGCCGCTGCCGGCACCGCGTTGCAGCCGAGCGTCACTCGAGCGCGTCGTATAAATCAAAGGAAATAATAGAAAGAGAGATATAGGTGCGGCTGTGCATCTGTGTTTGTGTGTGTGTGTGTGTGTGTGCTTCTGTATGCGTTCACGGGGCAAAGTAGCTATATAGGGGATCGATCGGCAACTCTCTCTCTCTCTTTTGCTCTCTCTCTCTCTCTCGCAAACGCAGATAGCTTGACAAATGATTCGTCTGAAATTCGAACGTATATGCCTCGTGTGATGTATGCGCGTTCGAGTATTTAAATGTACTTAACGAAATATAGCTACCTTTTTTTCTCGCTTCGCAGCAACAATGCAGTCTTGCAAAACTGTGCGTACACACGCAGTCGCAGCCTGTATATAAACTCATTCTATGGTCAATTATATTCGAATCGATCGGTAGTAGTAGTCTCTCCATCGGAACGACTTCCATCGGACACTCGTTTCCGCTGAATAAAATAAAAAAAAATAAACACGAGCGAGAGAGAGAGAGAGAGGGAAATTAGCAGCGCGCGGCAACGAGAGACAGAGTAATTTTCAATCTCGCAGCATGCAATATTCATGCCGCACCGCTCCTTGATTAACATGTCAGACAAGTCTCGATACGCGAACTTATCAAAAGATCGGAAATTTTTATGTGCGGTACGCGAGAAGAAAAATCTATGCGCGCGTGCCTGTATCGATGTATACCCATAATGCACACGTTTACGATAAGGGTCCATGTCCTCGAGTCGCGTCGAATTTAATAATCTCGCAGACGCGCTTACCGATTACAATTTTGCATGTAATACGCTTCCAAATCCAGGGTAGAATTTTTATATATAATGCACGGCAAGCACACGCATGCTCGTGTGTGTGTGTGTGTGTGTGTGTGCAGCGATCAATCATGTGGCTGCAATCGTCGCCAACGCGACGGTACTATACCATACACGTACTCCAGCCTCGCACATCGTTCGCTCGAGTGATGTGATTTTGTCGAAGTCTTTTCGATGGCGCAGAAGCTCGCAGATGCCATACGTGTGTACCTCTATTTATAATATAAAACGCATTGTTGCTTGTACGCGCGGCGCCGCTGTACTGCTTGACGCGTACATATTTAATGGTCCGCTTGGGCGGCTGTAGGTACTCGAGAGCTGCGCCAATACACGAGCGTTGAAATCGATTTTTCGCGATTTGCCGCGAGAAGATTTTCTCTCGTCTCTTGCAAGTATATAACGTGGCCGTTCGACGAGCGAGAGAGAGAGAGAGAGGGGAAAAGAGAAAAAGAGTGAATTAATAGCCGAGAAAAAGTATGCACAAGTACGAGTACAAGTATATTCCACGCTGCGAGGTGTCGAAAGCAGAGTTTGCGATTGAAAAAAAATTCATCAAACTTGCTTACGCACCGGCTCGCAAGTTTTAATAACGCCCGGCTACCCAACGGTTTTTCCTTTCATTCCTGAAAAATGTATTAATGCAAAATTACATAATGTATCGTATATATCGTGTCCTACGACCGGTCCCCGCGCTCGCGCTTCGCAGTAATATTGGGTAGTGCGGGAGCGTATACGGTATAAGCTATACATGAAAACGATACACCGTAATTACAATTTTTGCCCCGGTACATCGAGAAGAAAACCTGCTGCGCAGCAAATATAGCGACAGTGGCACCTTGATCAAAGCATCGGCTAAATGCAAATTATGTGATTTAATTAAGTAAACTGCTGCTGCCGCACCAGCACACGGGCGCGCGCGCGCCTGTGTCTAGGGGCACGCGCACAAAAGCACATAATAATAACGCGAGCTACTGCACTGTACATTGCTTCTGCGAATGTACGCTGCGTTATACGCATAATGTATAGTTGCTGCAGACTCGCGAAAGCAAATGGGAGGTTTCATTGAATTTTAACATATTATTCTCACTCGGCCTCTAACACGAACGGTAGTACACGGTATCCGGAAGAAGGTCTGAGCGCTAGATCGCGTTGCACAATTGAATCTCCTTTTTCCCCTTTCTTCGTTCCATCTGGGCTCGGTCGAATCCAATACTACCGTGAGCAGAACATTCAATGAAAATTTAGCGCTTCGTGTTTTTTTTTCTAGACTGCATATCATTCATGATTTTCGTGTGCTAAGCCTCCCAATGTATCGGCTAAATCAGCGCACAGTAGACATCTAGCTATCTTTAATTTATCTTCAATAAGGGCCATGAAAAGAGAACAGCAAAACAAGCGCATTGAATTTATCATTTCACAATTGCAAGGTACTTTTGGTTTTGGCGCTTTTGAAAAAGAATCTGATTTTTATGAAATTTAATTTTGGACGTTTTTGTTTTTCATGAAATCATATTTTTTTAGCAATTTTTTAAAAATAAATTTAAAAACTAGCTTGCATATTAATTTTAATAGAAACTTATTAGAAATAATTGTACACGATTTTCTTGTATATGAATACAAAAACATAAACTGTACAAAAACTATTTACATGTGTACAAGTATTACATTGCGAACAAAAATTAAGAGCGTTTTTTATTTTTTTTCGTAATAGTCGGAGGAAGCTTATCTTCTGGAAAACCGTTTGCTATGAGAGCTGCCCTCAATTTTGCACCTACAAAAAAGCAAAATATTAATTTCTAATAATTACTTACTTTTTTAATAATTTTTAATAATTACTTAATATTTTAATGGAAGTAAACACTTACACTCTCTTTTTACGTTCTTTGCTTTCTTTTCCAACTTTAATGCTTTTTCCAACGGGAATTTATGGAGTATGGTGGCAACCGAAAAAACAGACTGCACCAAGATTCTCGTTTTTCTGGCATCTTCCTTCGCTTCTTCACTTAAATTTTCATTATCAACGTCACCGAGCTTTTTGAGCCTTTCCATTTCTGCAGGATCATTTTCATCAGGATCATGCAATTCAAAAAATTTTAAAACGTCTTTGGTTCCTTCTATGAAATCGTCATCGTCACTTGCATTACTGTCTTCACTTTCATCATCTGTTTCATTTTCGTTGCCTTCATCCTCTTCGGCTTTACTGGCGACATAATCAAAGAAACTTTCTCTTTCTTTATCGTTTGCCCAAGGTGTACCATCGGGTCTACAAAAACGCAGACTGGTCATATTGAAGCCATTTGAATTGTCCTCTGCACTATCTGATTCTTCGTCATCACCATCTTGAGCAACCAGATAGCCGTTACTCGAGATCATATTTAAGTCTAAATCATCATCGTAGCTCTCACTATCATGTGATACTCTTTTTTTGTTCCTTGCTTCAATCATGGATTCATCATCATTATCATTATCATCATCTTCATCTTCATCTTCATCTTCATCTTCATATTTATCTTCATTTTCATTTTCATCTTCAACTTCATCTTCATCTTCATCTTCGTCTTCGTCTTCGTCTTCATCCTCTTGAGCCAATTCTTCAAATAACACTGATTCTATAGCTCGTCTTTCGTGCTCATTTTTATTGTGCTTTGTTATTTTGTGCTTTTTCTGAATGAAGTATGTTTATATGAGTTGAATTATATGAAAAATAATTTTCATTAATATTCAGTGAATAAGTATCGGGTAATTGTCCTAATGATTTCAATTATGATATTTAAATACGGTCATTTAACTACTAATACTCTTTAATCATACTATCATACTATCATAATAAAAATAATTAAGACAATAAGAAAACTTATTCAAATAATATTAAAATTTAAACTTTGTTAAAATAAAATACATACGTTATTAAGTCCTGATGTTGAAGCTTCTTCTTCATTATATGAGTCAACTTGACAATGAGACCGTTTTTGACTGTTCTTTTTTTTATGAATCACAACTTTTTCAACGTCTCCATCAGAATTATCTTCACTTAAAAATTGCTCATTTAAATATTGTCCATCCCCGTGAAACTCTGTTGCAAGTTCTCTTTCTACTTCTTCCTATAAAGAATAAAAAAAAATTGCAAAATTTAAAAAATGTTCAGCCATTATAGTCCAGTGCAATAAGCTGAAAAATGCCGGTTTCTGACAAAAATTTTTAGCAGCAAGCGGCCTACACCACCTTGTAGAGGGTGTCCGTGGGAACATGTGGGTGAGTTTCGTTGCCATTTGGACAATAACTTTTTTTGTTATTAACAAAAAACCACAAAATTTGAGTCCAGCTTTCGGTTTTTGTAACATATTTTGAAAACTATGACAGCTACAGTTATGCTCCCGTGAGAAAAAATGTAGGAAATTTAATCAACTTTCCAACGAATTTAGTTTCATCCCGATCGGATAAGTATTTCCCGAGAAAAATAGGGAAAAGTGTGGAAAAACGTGGTTTTTGGCCAAATTTTCAAAAATTCACAGCTCCTTCAATTTTTGGATTTAAAAAAACAAAATTTTGCACAAAGATATTTCTTATCACGTAGAACAACTGTGAGAAAGCTGTATTCTGTGAGACTTATAGTTTTCAAGTTATTTAATTTGCAATTTTTTT
>CACVKI010138397.1:0-16510 GCA_902732785.1 Trichogramma evanescens | reverse complement strand
TTTCATGGTATTTTACACTATTTTTTCAGTTTTAAGGGGTTTTGAGGTTATGAATGTCATTTTTGAGTGCAGATTTGAATTCTACATCAAATTTTACATGAAAAAACATGGTTCAGCAATTTTTTCATATGCACCCCAGAAAAGCAGAGTACCAAGCAAAATATCCTCAAAACATGAAAATCCAACTTTGAGGCCCTGAAAATTCAATAGGATTGGACCTAAAGGGCTGAGATGTTCAGGATTTTCATTTTTCATTGTGTTCTTGAAGAGTACATGGTTAGTTTCAACTTCATTTTTTTGGCCTGCAACACCTGTTGTGGAATAGCCCATATATAGGTATAATACATGTGTGTGTGTGTGCCGCGACCCGTTCTCGGGATCACTCTCTTGAAACAGATACGATCTTTTCTCTCTTTTTCTCTTTCTTTCCATCGTCGCATCGTTATAGTCCTGGGTAAGCATGGTAGCAGGATCTTTTTTTCAAAGTACCTATAATACACTCGCGTATATATGCGAATAGGCATCATCGATCAAAGCGCGGACAAACGCATCGACAGTGTACTTCACTTTGTATTATGTGAGTTAATGCTGGTGACCTGATGCATGCGCATTTATAGATGAATATAATATCTAATATTTAACAGCTCCATTTCATAATCAGTGGGGTCGATTGAAATTGTCTTTGAATCCGCGCTAAAATTTGAAATATCTCCAACTGCACTGAAAAGATCAAAGACACACGAGTTCGAAACTTTGGCAAAAATCATCCAGCGATACCGTATCGTGAGAACTATACACATCGAGGATATCTCGTCGCATCGGCCGTGCTCCTAATCTCGGAAAACGGCGCACATGCACGGAGCATCGTGATCGCAATAGCCGAATTGTGCAATGCAATATATGAAAACCGGTACTGCGCTGCGAGCAGCATATAACATTATAGAGCGTGTGTGTAGCGCTTTTGATCTTGCGACGAGATTTTAGCGCGCAGCTCGTACATGTGCCGCAGCGCTTGCGTGCGTGAGTGTGTTATACATGCATGTGTGTGGCAGTGTTGTACGGACCGGCCGTCGCAAAAGCGACAAACACAGGCTATATAATATAGCGCAAAGACGTACGCGCGCGCGCGACGGCTGGCAGCTGCAACGGAGCTGCTGCTGCTGCTGCTGTTCTCCTCGCTGTGTGACACGCGCCCATTGTCAGGGGGTCTCTCTCTTTCTCTCTCTGTCTCGCGTGGCATATCGAAAAATGAAAAATCGCCAAACGCGCTCGCAAACGTTCGTTCACCTGGGCGCTGCTGAGCTGCTCCTGCTGCAAAAGGACTATCCACCATATCCTCTCTTTTTCTTGTGCCAAGTCTCTTATTCTTCACGTATATCTCGAATCCAATACGTAACGAGCTGCAGCGGTAGCAGCTTGCAGCTTTATTCTTATATAATGTACAAATATTTAACGAATCTGTAAGTATATGATTCTGTGCGCGAGGAAAATTTTGTGGTAAAAGTGCAGATATGAGGGAGAAGCGGAAAACAATGCCAAGATTAAGGGCAACAAGTAGGACTCGTGTAAATAATAGAGATATCGATGGATGCACTACTGTATATCACGAGGGGCTGCAAATATAAGGCGCATGTTGCGGGAGTCGATTATCATCGTCGTGTACGTACGTCGCATGCGACCCCACCGAGACAGAAAGCTCCAAGATGCCTATACATATCTCTGCTGCTATACGTATATATACAAGTGGGTCGTTGAGGGTAATGCGTACAAGCAGCATGTATTTGTACTTGTTGTGCCGGGGGGAGGGTTACCGCCGAGCGCATAAAAAAAAAGGAGTGCTCCGATCATCGTATCGGGCCCTGCAGCTCTTATACATACGTATGTATGCGCATATATAGTATATGGTGGCAATAAACTCGTGACGTGCTTGTTAAAGGAGCATCAGCCCTTTCCGCGGTGGCCTATATGGGCGCACTAGCCGCTCGTCGGTTCTTTTGGGCCATTGAAGAGGGCCACGCGCGAATACGTATATATATATATGAGCGAACCCCCTGATCAAGACGAAAAATCAGTCGAGGAACTGCATGTGTGTGCTATAAGGTAGGCACACACCTTGACCGACCAGCAGCAAAGTTACATACATTATATAGCTATATGTACGTATTTCCCCTTCGAGGAGGAAGAGAAAAAAAGAGTCAGCTCGCGCACCCTCGCACCCCATATACATATGTAAACGTAAAGTACAGAAGCACTTGCTCTAATAAGGTAACTAGCTCTCGCTCTCTTTTTCACCACCAAGGTAGCAGCGGTAGCTTCTCTCTTTTTCTTTCCAACTCACTCTCGCAAACAACATTCAAGCAGCCGAACGCGTGTACTGGCTATACTATATACGCGTCTATGTGATGTGTGGGTAAAAAGCACGTGGACAAGGGCAACTGCGGCGCGAGCCAAGCGGGGACCTATATACTAATCTGTACCCACGCGCGGGCGAAAGCACACATACACCAATACACAACCTACTCGACTAAAAGCAAGGTGCACCACGCTCGAAGGGTATGCAGTACACACATATATGGGGATACAGCGCACCACACACACCTTTTGCTTTTTCGCCTACTACGTTGCCGACAATTCACCCCATGTTCCGATTCTCTCGCTCTCTCTATACACCTCGAAATTGTAGGTGCACGAGCACGCGCCTGTATATGCGTACATACCCCCGTGATTTAATTGAACGTAGGTGCCACCGCTGCCAACCATATACGGTATATGGTCCTAGTACGAATGATCGCGAGGTCGTTGTACCCAAGGCAGTTGCGTGTCTGTCGATGAAATTGAAGATTCTTGGAAAACAGAAGCCCCGATATAACATATCGAGCGCAATTTTTTTTGGAACGTCAAACGTGCGCTCCGAGCTCCGAAAACAATGATCATAACAAAGGATGCGAAATAAATATATCTACGAGCCGTGAGCAACAAAATCGAGCGACGACGTGTGTACAAGACGATGATTTATCGTGTGTATGTGAGCTGTGTGGCTTGCGAGTCGAGGAAATCAATGATATCCATCGGTTTATTAGACAGTGACCAAGTGAAAAACAACGAAAAAAAAAAAAAAACAAAACAAAGTGCGGCTATACGAGTGAGCTTTCATTGGTCATCGTTTTCTTGCAAAGCACTCGCGGTAATTATTCATCGTGAAAGTCGAAAATTTGACGTTTCGCGTACTTTACATAGTGAAATATGCTCGGAAACACAATCGATGCACGCACCTTTTTGTTTTTTCGTAAAATTATAGTTTTTCTTTGCGCAATCGTAAAAATTGCTCAGCCGTCACAACATCGTATAAGTACCGGGTGAGGATTCGTAGTTAAAGAGAATGACAGTTGATTTTCATGGATCCACAATGGATGTGAATCGATACTTAAGATCATTCAGAGTGGATCGAAGCGTTTTCTTCCTGTCTCCGTGTACAATATTATGTACACAAATGTCGCAACTTCCAAACGCTCTCTCGCGTCATCAGTCAGTTTTTATGTAAGCCGAGTATTCAAAGATCGGCTTATCGCGATCGATACTATGGCCGCCGCCACCGCCGCCGTGTCGCGATCTCTCCGTCAATATATACCTATAGATCGGGCGCACATTATATTATATTCCTTAAAAGCTGAATCGTAGCGGCTCACGCACAATATATTTATGTGTATAAGAGCTCGATGTTGTGTACTTATGTGTATCTTATATGCCTCTGTACGTGTGTTTGTGAGCGTGTGTGTGTGACGTTGTTGCTGGCGTTGGGCTTTGCTGCGCTCGTTAGAAACATCTGCTGTCTCTAGGGTAGCGTATTCCGGCGCGTGGCCGCGCACCAATCAGCGGCCTTTTTCCGTGCCGAACGCGCGCGCTTACCAGCACGCCATTATACATACACTCACACACACTCACCCATACACTCACGGACTTGCATACAGCAACGACCTTTTATTACCGTTTTCTCATTCCGTCTCACTCCGGCTTTTTACCCCTCCTTCTTTCCTATTATGTTCAACTTTTTGCGCGTGTATGTGTTTGTGCACATGTATAAGTAAAGTAAGTCCAGCCGCACACGCATCATGCGCCGCCACTGACGCTGCTGCTGCTGCTGCTGCCGCTACTGCAGCAGTGCTGCGGAACGAAAGTATTATATGTACGCGCACGTTACGCCGTGTACGTAATCTGCCCATGGGCACACGATGGTAGCAGCACGAGGGCAAGACTCGGTGCAATGATGCGAAAAGAGGAGAAAAGTCTATACGTAGATGCGTGAAAAAGACGCACTTCCTTACCTGGATCCGCGCAAATGTAGCCGATTCTCATCTTCGCCTGCATCGCTTCGTGCGCGCGGAGGGTTGTTGTTTATTTACCGCCGGGAGGATGACGATCGCGCGCGACGATATATATGCTGTGTGTATGAGATGCCATTGCTGCCACTGCTGCTTCTGTGCTGCATATTTCACCAAGACCACGACGATCATTATCCTTGTTTCTCTCTCGATCCTGAATATACTTGATACTTTTCGTTTTTCCATTAAGTATCGCCCTTGGACGCGGCGATCGTCCCGCTGTGTGTGCATGAATACAAACGATGAGCTCCATTATTTCGCAGTAGCGCAGCTTTGGCGAATTATCGATCTAGAAATTCAAAATTATAGATTAATATCGCTGGCTCAGAATATGTCATAATTCTATGACGTACTGTATATAAATTTTTGGCGCTATTAAAGGCATCATTTTTGTCGTAGAACCGGAGCCGAATTTTTCAGAAGCCGTTTCGACAATAATTGCGATCTCGAAGATCCAAAAAGGGAACATAAAAAAATTTAATTCGTTCTTACGAACGCGAGCGAAAATAGATAGATTTTTGAATCGTGGTATAATTTGCAGATTTTTTCGGTCAGCGCGCGAGAACGTATACTAATTTCCTCATGGGCTCGGGTATATGCGATATACGAAGGGACAATTATGCGCCCGCGCGCGCGGTCGACCATACACATAGGATCAAATGATAGGGTAGCTCTCGTCGGCATCGTATCGAGTTATGTTATACGTACAAAAATTCGTAATTCATCCTTTTTTCCTCGATATAATTTTTTGGTCCGAAATAAAATAAAAAAACGGAACGGAACGGAAAGCTATATAGAGCGACGCCGTGACTAATTAGCCGGCGAAACGAATTTTTATTTTTTTATTTTATTCAAATGCTAATGAGCTACACGCGTGTGCCGAGCGATAATTTAGCGCGTTGTGCGCGCACGCGGTAGCTTGTGTAGCTGCTGCTGCTGCTGCTGTGTGGCACACGTGGGAGTCGTTTTTCGTCCTCTTCCGGAAACATACTTCATGAATATTGTCCACGATCTCGTGTTTACGCGTGGAAATATATTACAGGGTGATTAAAAACAATGGCAATTGGAGCGAAGGTCCGAGCAGATACCAGCAAGTTTTCGGCACGCGTCTCTGTGTACTGCTATCATTATCTCGATGTCTTGAAAAGGAGCCGCGCACGTTATAGCCAGAAGCAGTTGCTTGGCTTTACTTTCGGTTTGTTTTGGGCCTATATATTATGGCATTGTACACAAAAATCTAATAACTTGAAGAATTTCGACACATTATGATAATTATTGGAAAACATCGGTGAGGCAGATGCGCAACGACTGGTTCAAGTGATTGTTCATCTTTCACCAAAGCCAGCTGGTTTATACACATTTATCGATTCACATGTTGTCACTTTGATCTTAAATACATAGACACTCATTTCGAGTACATTGCATTAATAATTTACATATATTGATATAAATTTTCAATTTGGAGAAGCTGCGAGCCCGATCCCGTTAATTGACGACGCGAGTCGCGCGCCTATAATATGTGTGATCAAGGAGAAAACGGGAGGAAACCACACAAAAGCGCCGATATTTCACCTTTTGCTTCGCGCGCGCCTATCACCCTCTTTATATATATTTGGCAAAGCTGCTGCTGTTGCTACTGCTGCACTATACACGTAAGGAACTCGAGAATTACGAGGTACGATGAAGCGTCGTACCGTATATAAGGCTATTGTGACATTAAAGTAACAGGCAGCAGTAGACATTGTGCTGAATTACGCATTGTTACCTCTATATGTACGCTATATATTTATATGCGAGCAGCTGAATAATCCACATACGAAAGTCTTATATAGGAACGAGAAAAGTAGGTGAAGGCTCGCGCGCTTACAATATTCGAAAAGTAAAATAAAAATTTCTGTCATTATATTTTTGAGGATGATTTCGTTCTCGAGTTTTAGATGATACGAACTTTAGTCCTTTTCCAACTGAAGCCAAGTTCCGTACTGTCGATGTGTGTATCGAAGCTTCCGATTTTGAGTCACGCCTTCAAAGGATGACGCTTATATCGAAAATCAATCGTTTGATCAGCTTCGGCGGTGTATACAGCTATATAACCGCTGCCTGCCGTGTCGCAGGCAGAGCGCGATCGATAATATTATACACTCGTATCCTGTAAGATTTATAATCAGCACACACGGACACAAGCTGAAGCGGAGCGCGCGCGGCACGCGCCTCTGCCCGCGCCGCGTTCTTGTCGCTGGAAAAATGGGCGTCGCACACGTAGCAGCAAGCTACTACTACTACACGCCACTTAACAGTCGAAAAGAAAAATCGATATAATATATAGAATATTATACAGAGGAACTGCGCGTCGCGCAGATGCGACCAAGAAAGTCATATTATATATTATACGATATATAATTCATGAATTATTAGACCAGCTTACGTGATATACATGTATAATGGCCCCGAGGACTTTAACGACATTTGCCGTCTGTTTCTCTGTCTCTCTCTTAAAAAGACTTATGTTACTGTATACTATATACACGGCACGGCGATGTAAAATCATGTTGTCCAGCTAAATTAATTGTCACGGTTTCTAACGTTTCGCGCGAATACGAGATCGGCACACATGTAGCCCTGGCATATAATATAATCTAGTGTGCGCGCTCGAATGCACCCTCCGTTGTTATATGTGTTTGCGCGCGCCACTCGCTGAGATTGACAATTTCACGTGTGCGCGCGTGAATAGAGATGCCCGTGTATTTACGCTTCGACTGGTAATTTTAGAGCTTTTTCTTGTGAGCTGATTTTGGCCTCAATGGCGCAATTTCTTCCCGTCGCGCGGAAAACACGTCATTTATTATAATCTTTTGCAGCGTGCACGAGACACGTGTACTTTGCGCATATGTGATTCCTAATCACTTTGCAGAGTCTCTCGTTGAAACAATTAAAAATCTGCTCTCTCTCAATGTGCCCGCATTTGTTGTACAGCTTGTGCTCTCAGCTCCGAATCCATCCATTCGCAAATTTCAGATTTAGAATTCGACAATGCACATCCGATTCATCCTGTGAGCTTGTACGTATCATCCATTCGAGTGCGCGCACCACCACTGCACGCTGCACGTACACATAAAATAAATAATGGCCAGCGCGAGCGATCGAGTGATAAATGTGAGAATGAATGAGCAATTTTTATTTTTATTTTTATCCGTGGTCCAGTCCTTCTACTGTCTTTTGAAAGAGACGAGAGGATATGTGACTTATGGACTGTGTCTCTGTGCTTGTGTTTGCGCGCAATAACAGCAGCAGCAGCAACGCTGAATCCAGATCGCGACAATAATGCCTGCTGCTTTTGATCTTTTTACTTCTTCACTTGAATATATGTAACGCATAAAAGTTCCCATCGAGTCCTGTGTATATCACTTTGCGAAAGTCCTATACTGTAAAGCAATATAATAGCTGTCGGACGTGTGTGTGTATGCGTGTATCTGTTATACGTGTGTGTATGTGAGCTCACTGACCAACAAGTCCCACTGACCGACGACTGGATTCGCTCGTTTATTCTCTTTCTCTGGCATGCCCGAAAAACTATTGTGCCACGAATTTTGTAGTATTAAATTGATCGTGTATATGTGCGAGAGACGAGATATTCGGAAGGAAGGAACCAGATTTTTAATTTCGGATGATAATGCCCACATATGTTTCGGTTGCTTCTCGCTTTAAAACGCAGGATGTACCTGAAATTTTTTTTGCCCGGTTACACAATTGTGACAAATTTTTATTTCACTTATCCGCTTACACATACATGTAAGATGATGCTGTACCGTTTATAGTTACCATTACAAAAGTTCAAATGCGAGAACTGGAGTTGCGCTGAAAAAGGATCCTTATTTCCGTACGTTGTCCATCGATTCTGAAGGAGAAGAAACATTATCACCGATCCTTGTACGGCCTCAAGGCATTGTTTACATAAATTTCTCTAACCAACGATACTCAATTATATATATTTCTTTTCAATAATTACAAATGTAACAACTTTTAGCGTATCTTAGTACTGAAACTTGGGACATAATGAAAAAAAGCAAGAATTTACTAAACAACATGAAGTTTTGTTCTCTATTCGTATTTATTTTTTGTAGTTTTTAGTTTCTGAAATACGTAGTTCATCTTTTTCCCTGCATTGTAGACAAGGTCCTTTTTAGCGAAAAAAAGACTACATTCAAGAAATTTAAATTCGGTAAAGTTATGGAAACTACACAGTGGTCATTGTTGTAGATTCCAAACGAGGCAATTCGCTCCGGAATTGAGACGAACGTTCGTCTCGTATCCATGGGCAGCGATTTAACAAAAAAAAGTAAAGTAAAAAAAACGAAAAAAGAATCCTCGAATCTTTCTCTCTGTTGCGCATCCGATACCCGGCAAGAGCCAAAGCTCTCCGCGGATGTACAGGCTGCAAGAATGGTCCGAAAATCCTGCGAAAGGCGCATGCTTGATTCAAAGATAATAGCTCTCTCGCAACTCGCTCCGTCTCTCTTTCTCTCTCTTTCGAGTTCGAGCAAAAAAAAAGGAGAAGAGCGGCTAGCGCTATACATAAAAATCGCAACGCACAGCAGCAGCAGCAGCAGTCAGGCTGTGCGTATTAATACTTTCTCTTTTGCTATGTGCGTATATACCTCGTTCGTCGTCGTGAGCTGCAGCTCTATATATATATATGCGTCAATTTCTCTACGCACTTTCGTTCGTCTCTATATAGTAGCTAAATGTGTGTGTAAGCAGCCAGTGCTTACGTTGGTGTGCGTTAGGCTACAACACATAAGGGAGGTTGGCTGCGCGACGATCAATGCGTGAGCGCGCGCGTATATACGCACAGCAGTCTGTGCGCTCGCAACACAGCAGCAGCAAGCAGCAAGCAGATCGTCACCATGGCAACACAGGCTGCACACGCAGTACCCGATCCGCCTTGATAATCGTCCTTCCTTTTCAACCTACCCTATGTGTGTATGTGTGTATGTGCGTACACGCACACCAGGACAGAGCCGGCAGAGTTGGCTTCGTGTACGTATATACTTGGTCGTCGTGCCAATGTGCCTTCGAGTGCGTACATGTGTATGCGTGTGCGCGCACCTCCCCTAAATCTATTTCTCTCTTTCTCACACTCTCCTCCTACTTGCTTTCTCTCTCTCTTCGTTATAACCCAAGCTAGATGGCTGCTACTTTCAGGCGCGAGTGCGCTGCTTCTTTTTTTCATTCTTTTTCTTTTTTCTCTTCCTTTTTTTCCTTTTTTTTTTTTTTTTAAGCGCATGTAATTTCAACAGCCACCGGGGCAAAAGCTACTTCTTCTTTCTCTATCTCCCGATGATGAAATATTTAATTAGAATGCAAAAAATGATGAAGCTGCTATTTAAAAAAGCCATACTTGTGCACTGTATAGCGATGGCTTTTTTCCCTTGATGTTATTCAAAGAGATTCCGTAGGTATAATATTTTGACGTGCATTTACATGTTATCATCGAACTCTATAGTTTGTAAATGGATAAAATAACAAAGACCAAGCCAAAAACTGCTACTGGAACTGTTGGCAGTGGATATAACTTTGCTCTATAGTTACCACGCGGAAAAAAAGAATGAGAAAGAGTGAGAGAGAGAGAGAGTTAGAGCCATACCGAAATATCGATCGTTCGTTCGTCGATGTTGCCTCGCACAAAACTTTCAATATATAACACGACGCACAGAAACACATTCACCGAGCGTGTAACGCACGTACGCGCACCTATCGCGACTCGTAAATTCGTCGATATTTGCCGCTATAAAATACAATGTTATTTTTTTTCTAGTTACCAGAGCATTGAATAGAAAATTTCTCTTCGTTCGAGGCAAAAAAGGACGCAGTCACATGCACGCACACATAAACGTAATATAAGGAAAAAAAGGATCTCGCGCGAGCGAGAGAAAAAAGTCTTTCCCAGATTCACGCGCGCAGTTGGAAGTATAACTTTGTGATCGCGCGTGGCATCTGATTGACAGTTCAGTAGCACGCGCTTAAGCAGTCACAGAAAAATCCTCTGATTTTCTGTGGTGCCAATGCCCGCACGACACATATACATGCAGAGACTTTAAAATCCTGAAATTGAGGAAAAAAGAGGAAGAAAAGATAATCCATTTCTCAGTAACACATGGCTACTCCTTTTTTTGTCGAGGCAACGCGTACGTACGCGTAGTTATACATTTTGCTTTTTTCACCCTCGCGCGCAGCAGCAGTGCTGTACACGTATGTAGAGTCTCGCGGGTGTCGTAAAGGAGCTGATGATGTCGTCCCACGCGCGCTCCTAAAGCGAAAAGTGCAGCATGTCTCTCTCTCGCTCTATCGGGGACTCGGGGCTCGCTGCGCGACACATGGGACAGGTGCAGCGCCGCCAGCGGTATAGTATAGTTTCGCTATAGCCAAAGGGTGCCTGACGATATAATATATATGTTGTTATATACACCGTCCTTCGTGTACGTATATACGTACACTGTGCAGAGTCCGTGAACGGGACACACTGCGTGCGAGCGAGAGAAGGAAAAAAGAAGGGAAAAATAAGCCCCGCAGAGCATTTGAATATTTGGGTTAATCCTCGCGAAACATATACCGTGGCAGCTCCAACGCACACCATATACACCGCAACGCGTTCGAAGTGCGAGCCGAGCGAGCGAGCGAGCGAGTTGGAGATGCCCGCGCGTAAAAAAAAGTACGCCGCTGTCATCGCGATCCCTCGGAGGGCGGTATAGCAGAAGATATACCAGGCATAATATAGGAAAAAAAGACCGACGCTTTAGTCGCGTGCCCCCGGACCCACACGAAACGAGACAATCTCTTGTTCTCTCTCTCTCTTTTTTTCAGCTCTCCAACATGTGTATCCGTATTCACGGTTTTCTTTCGACACCCTCGCTCCTATATTATGTGCTGCAGCGCCTAGACGTCGTTCGCGTGCCGAATGAAAGCTACGTTGCTCTGCTCTCTTTCTCTCGTGCTCTTTCGTGTGGGTGACGCGTTCGATGCACCTGTGCTACTGCTGCTATACACAACACGTTGTCTGATGGCTAATCTGTTGTATACGACGAGGAATTCGAGGGAGCGAGTGAAAATGCCACTCTCTCTCTATATATATATATTGGAATATAGCACCCGGAGGGTCGCTTTCACCGGGTCAACAGGTTGCGATTTTCCCTCCCTTTTCGCTTGCGTCGAGCTTTTCGGAGATTATATGGCACGCAGACACGGAGACGCGGAGAGATGAGGGCTCTGTGGCAATGCGCCGCCGCCGAGCCCTCCTCTTTGACGCTCGCGCGCCTACACGTGACACGCGCACTTTGCTTCGGTCGCTCCCCCCAAAATAAACGTTAAACGTCAAACGCTATAGAGATCTTGACGCTCGGCTAATTATCAGACGCGTAAGCTCTTAAGTCATATTTATCGCTGGATTTTTTTATTTTCTCTTTGGCATTTTCTTGGAATAAGCGTGTGTGTCGCTAACGACGTACAAATGGCGCGTTAAAAAATATTAATACTATAGAGTAATCTAGCGTTATTGGTCCGTAAAATCCACAATCGAGCAGATGATGATGAACTACATTTAATAATGCGTAGCTTGAGCGAGAAGCTCTTATTTTTTTCTCTCATTCTCTGCCAACGCGAGTCGTGGTGCGTACACAGTTAGTTGGTCAGCCAGTGAGGTCAGTAGCCTAGTATAACACAAGTTGGGTTTTAAGCAGACTCACTCACTCACGCGCATATGTGCGAGTAGTACGAGAGATTCATATATATACTCACTCGAGGTATTAACAACAAACGGAGGGTCGCGTCGAGCTTCGAGTCTTCCAGAGAGAGGAGCTTGTGCCGTATCACCGTGTATCCTACATATAATGTGTGCTGTGCGTCAAGCGCGTATGTATATGGGCGCTTGAGCGAGGGAAAGCTGCCTGCCTATATATCCATACCATGGGCACACACGTCGTACACAGCGATGAGTGCCGGTGCACACGAGCTCAGCGAGCGCGTCGAGCTTCAAAGTTTCGATTTCGCCTGAGTGTGAAAAGCCAAGCCGAAAAAATCGACTCGTGTGTGTCTATGTGTGTAAGCCCCTGCGAGCGCAAAAGGGTTTGCGCGAACATATTAGCCAACGCGCGGGCTCGCACTGGGTTGGTAAACTTGACCCTCGAGTTAACAAAGTTGTAACGCGGGCTCGCATGTATTACTAAAGCTGGTTTAATTGAGGAAAATGGGTCGAATTTACGCGCGTTACGCACGCATGTATTTACAGCGAGAAAATTAAGAGAGAATGAGAAAAAAAATTTGCACCGATCGGTTGTGTAATCGAATTCTGCTACTCGAAGAGTTACAAAATGGCTGCTGCTGCGGCGATGCTGCTGCTGGTGCTACTGCTAAGCGAGGAAAAAAAATTCAATCGATGCTCTTGAAGCGAGCTGCGTATACGAACGAGCCCTGGCACACACAGCAGGCGGCCTCGCAAATACATTTATATACATGCAGCAGCAGCAGCAACAGCAGCATAGATCTAGAGTGTCAGCGTTGGCTGGAGCGGGAATGGACGTCCGCGTGCGCGCGAGCGACGGCCAATGTGCCGAGAGGGTTAGGCTTTCTGCACAGCAGCAGATTAAAAGGAAGTCATCTCCCTGTTCATGTACCTCCTCCGCGTCTCTCTCTCTCTAACCCGCGCCGCGTCTCCCCATCAATCACAATTAGATATCCTCCATCTCTCTCGCTCTCTCGCTCGTTTGACTCTCCCCTGTGTGTCGGCGCATATAGACTTCATATAATTACCGCTCGTGATTTTATCCGTCTATGTTGCTACTATACTGCAATGGCAGCATACGTATATCTAACGCGTACAATATAAGCAATATAAATATCAATTTGTGCTGCCGCTGCAACTGTTCGGCTCTCGAGAGTCGCGTATAAATATTGGATATAATAATATGCCTTATTGCGCGAGCCCGGCGAGCGCGTAAACTTTTCAATTTGCTCGCATATAATATGAAATGCGTATAGTCGCGTTGCAAGCTCTCTGCTCATACGTATGCGTCTCGCGCTTCATTCCATTTTATTAGCTTTCTCAGTGTAGGCAATCGCTCGCGCGCGTGCTCACTGGATGGAAATGAGAGAGAGAGAGAAAACGAGAGAAAGAAAGGAAGAAAAAGAAAAGACCCGAGGAGAGAGAGAAGGAAGGAGAGGGAAAATCTCGGAGCGATTCAGGTTTACACAATGCTGCACGAAGCTGCCGAGTGAAAAGCTGCCTCTGCAAGCGCAGCGAGACACTCGAAATCCGCGAGCAAGCACGCGTGTGCAAGTCTATGATGCTCGAAGTAGTATAGGCGAGAGGAACGTCGTACGCGCGTATACGCATACATATAACGTATACGAAAGAAGACGGGAAGTAATTGTGCGCTCCACAGGAGAGTAAGTAATATGACGTACTGTGCGTATATACCGCCGCGATTGCACACCCACATGCACAGAGTCTGTGTGTGGGTGTGTGTGTGTGTGTGTGTGTGTGTATGCGTATAGGTAGTAGTAGGTACACTCGGCCTATTAGTACACGCGCTGCGTTATACGCGAGGGAGAGAAGAGAAGAAAAAATCCTGAGCAGTATATGTGCGCGAATATGTATATAATACGTTCTGTATACGTAGCCAAGAGAGGAGAGAGAGAGTTTTAAAACCCTCGACTTTTCTCTTATTCTGCATGCGCGCGCGCGTGTGTATATAAGTTCCAACTTTTTTTTTCATACACATAGACTCGGGCGAGCGAGCAAGCGCAAGTTGCGTGTGTTTTTTTTCAATTTCCATGAAGTCCTGTACTTCCTGCTTTGATGAAAGCTCTTTCCTTGCATAGCTGATGCTGCTGCTTCTACGTGCCTAGAAATCCACCCCTTTTCGCTTCCAGCGGACGACAACTACTCTCCCTTCGTTTCTTCTTCAGCTACTATTACTTTTACCACTACTACTCCACTATTACTGCTGCAGTACTGTAAAACTACTCCTACTATACTACCAGTACTAGTGGTACTAGCAGCATAGCTACTTGTATCCGATGGGGGAGGTGGCGATGGTATATATGGAGTAAGCTCTCGACTCGAATGTGACACGTACCTACAAGTGCATGCATATATTACATGCGTATGTAAAAGCGACTCTCTCTCTCTCCGCTCTGCTGCAGAGCAGCTCTGTATCACTCGTGCGCTGCAGTATGCGCCACGCACACGCACACGCACACGCACACGCCAAAGGGGGTTGCAATGCATATAAGAATCTCTAGAACTGCCTAAGCTGCACTACTGCTGCTGGTCTTTCTATACATTCTCCATACTACCGGTCATTGAATGCACAATTTCGAGCTTTCAAACTGGACTCGATCATGACAATGATGACGACGTCATATTCATCGAGGATATTCGTTAATTAAAACTCTATGAGGATATTTTTCATCGGCTTTGGTTTGAATTTATTTTATTGGAGTGCAATTTTTTGTAGCTTAAGTTAGATTTGGAAATGATACAAATTCGAATTAGCCATGATAAGCAGATGCAATCTTTTTACATGGGTATGACAACCCGGGAACGATTAGAAGTCATAAAAGATTCAATTCTCCAGGTGATGAGAATAACTTTTTTGATTTACAATATGCTCAATTCTCATGTTACATATACTAATCTATTGTATCAATGAATTATTAACGTACAACTATTACTATATCAGTAAAAGTATATAAAAGATATCAAATTCTTAACTTTATTGTAATATTGGTAAAAAATAAAAGATATAACGAATTGATATCACGATTAGTGCTAATAAACGAAATTGCAGTTTGAAATTATTAGAATCAAATTTTTCATACGTGAAAGTTGATAGTATCTGAAACTGTACCGACATCTCATGCAAGCGTTGCGAATCGTCGCTGCTCGCATGATAAGTTAAGCGTTGAATCGACGGTTGTCAAATTACAAAAAAATTTAAATTGAGGTACAAAAGATTATTTTGAAACGTAATTATGTGAATAAGTGAAAATATATAATAAGGAATAATTATCACTTACCAATTATATAGATAAATGATAACAATGTGAGCTGTTACCATTCTTACAGATATAAACAGAAAATCGCATGAAATAATTGATGTTTATGTTGTTTAAAATCTATTTTGGAGATATTTTCTATTTTATTATATAAAAAATTGACGTCAAAAATTCTTCTGATAAGTCTAGGACAAAAAAAAATATTTTTTACAAATATTAGCAATCAACAAAAAATAGTACATTTCATCATTTCATAACGTAAAATAAAAATCATTTTGGATTTAGCCTCCTTTTTTAACAAATTTTCTAGTATCAAATAATTATAATTATAAAAAAAAATACACCATTACATCAGTAGCTGCACTCGAGCGTACGAGCGCATTTTATGTCCAGGATCCAAGTTGGATTTTAATGATTTATTATTTAATTAAAGGTCTAGAATCGTACTCATTGAGTAGAATTTTGCTCGAACATCCATGTGGAAACAGATAGATTTCGTTAACAAGCCGATTTCCAGTTGGTTCGAGCGATACCAACCTCTTTTGTACATAATTTTGTTCACATTTACACGTATAGCCGAGTGGTAATTGGCATATATCGTTACACATCTCATTTCTGAAAAATAATTATCAATTATTTCATCTGGCACAATTAAAAACTAGTGGCAACGTTCGTTGCACAAAGCTGAGCGAAGTTAGATGAACGTAATCATTTTCTCAAAAAAACCCATGAAATTATATAATTTTTTGAAATAATCAAAAGGTAAATTGTATTTTTACCGATCACAAAAAACAATTTTATTTTTATTTTTATTTTATTTTTTTATTTTTAAAAAATTTTTTTTTATTACCCCGTATCAATATATATAAAATAGATAAAAATGATCAAATTTCGAAAAAATGCATAAAAAGTGCATAAGTTTGCATAAGAATGCACTTTTTGCATCAAAAAAACTAATCAGTAACGCGTCTAGTCCCAAAGAATATACACCTAAAATTTCGAAGCGATTGTATAAAAAGATTTAAAATTATCGTATGACCGCGAACACACGAAAATTAGGCGAAATGGCCATGATACGA
>CACVKI010138393.1:0-11267 GCA_902732785.1 Trichogramma evanescens | reverse complement strand
GCGAACGCCGCGGTGCCAGAATGTGCGACTTATGCCACAGAAAAGCGTGCCATAAATGTGAACTTATGCCACACAGTGCTATAAAATAAATTTTATAAAATAAATTTTATAGCACTGCGTGGCTAAAGTTCACGTTTAAGGCACGCTTTGCCGTGACTTAAGCTGCTCATTATTGCACCGTGACGCTATTATGAGCACCTTATATCTCGCCAAAGGGGGCCTAAACGTGAATTTAGCACAGTGCTATAAAAAAACGTAACATACTTATGACTCAAGTAGCCCATTCTTAACACGGCACTAGCACCCTCGCTTCGCTCGTCGTAACCGTGCCGTGCAATAATGGCCTGCTTAATCACACGTATCATAATATACTATTACACGCGAGCATTAGTATTCGCTTTTTTCATATTGGACAAAAATTAAGCAACAATCGCGTTGATAGAATCGATGTTACAGCAATGGTGTAACAAAATTTATGCAAAAGCTTTGAAGAATTGAAATTTTTCTCGCTCTTTGATTGGTTGGTTAGCTCGATACACACGCGCGCTCCGGAGACGTCTTCGCCGAAGGCATATCTGACTAACGAGGCCGATTGAACATCGAGCTTTCTGGTCAAAGGCAAATTCCTAGTCGTATACCTATACAGTTCTACACGTATAGCTATATATATATATATATATATATAGGCGCGCATATAGATATTCATAGCCTTGATGCTGCTCGGCTTGAATGTAGCCTTTTGTATGCGTTCGCATGAGTTGAAGCGCCGCCGCGTGCAAATGAAGTTTCCAGCGCGGATTTCTGAAGGTGCAGCACGCAGCAGCCAGTGAAAGAGAGGGAGGCAGCGAGCTTGCAGAGAGAATGTTTAATATTCTAAGTGTGTTTGTGCGACTTTGAAAGCTCTAATGTCGGATGAATTATGAATTTTTGATTGTTAACCGTATTTGCGCTGCGAGTCACCGATAAATAAGTATATACCCCGTTCGAGAGCGAAAAAAATTTCATCTTGTCTTTCCTCTTTCCTGCGAATCTAGAGAAATAAAGCTCGACGACGTCAGTAGCAGCCCCTGAAGCAATGCACTCCTTTGCGTAAAACACAAAAATCTTCTTCATCTTATACTTTTCTACTTCTTTATTTTCGCCCGAATGGAATAGTAAGAAATTCAACTTTGGCAAATACCTATACACATGTATAGTTTTATACTATAGCGGCCTTGAGTGGAGCAAACGTCGAGGCAAGCAGCTATATAAGAGAGAAAAAGTTGATTTATTTCGGAGCGTGGCTCGAGTTTGCCGACTGATTACCATCGTCCGAAAAAGCTCTTTCGATTATTGTACGCCGTGCCGAGCGATTAATTCATCGTGAAAGTATATATCTTGAGTTTTAAAATATATCTCCACATCATCTGCTGCTTGACTTGGTGATTAACAGACTCGCAGTCGCGTAATTCTTTTTTCTCCTATATATTTAAAAATATATATATATAGAGAGAAAGTGAAAGAGAGAATATTTGTAAATTGAAAAGTTGTACCGTGCTGAATTGCAGATAGGAAATCGAGAATGAATAATTTTAATTTTTCACACGACTGAGTTGTAAGGTAAATGTTGCTGTCCCACAAAGACAAACGTTGCGGTTTAAATGTCGATGATCGTTTTCTTGGAGGGGTATATATTCGTGACTAATTGAAGCTGAGATCGCGCGACGCTCTTGAATCAACAGCGCTTTTTCTTTCCATCGCTACATGATTTAACTGGCGAGTGAGGAGAACAATTTTCACCTATATATATAATATGTAGAGAGAATGACTGTGAGCGGCTATTCATCTACAAGCGACGCCAGGACATTTCATACAATCGCTGAAAACAAAGCTCCGAGTTCGACCGTCTACTATAGGAGGAGAGAGTCACTGAGGGAGTAGCAGCACAATGGACTCGGCTCAACTCTACGTCACTTGCTCCCCTCGAATAGAACCGAAACGATCATTGTATACTCGAGAGCTTAAGCTTTATTTGACTGAATCAATAAATCGTCGATGGTATAAGATTTGATTGATTTTTCGTGCAGAGAAATGAGAAACAAGTCGTAATGATCAAAATATTTAAAGAGCTAAAAAAAGATAAACACCTTTTAACTCGTTCGAACTTAGAAAATCGCTTCAAGTGTTAGTCGGGAGGCAGCAAAAGGGCGAGAAAAGTTAATCTCTGTCCTCTATGAATGTATAGGAGGGAGACGGAAACTTTCTCGCGTCATGCCGCTTGACACTTCAATATAACGCGTATTTTTGCGCGAGCTGGCATATATGCGGGTACTGAAAGGCGCAATAGTGAAATAAGAAGAAATGTTACATTTTTAAGTGATTCTCTGCGAAAAAATGAATATTTCATGTCTTGCATTAGCATTTGTAATAGTTGAATTTCATCATTTGAGTTTTTGCGGACGTACATATGTGTACGGACGCGTATACCTACTTTTTCATTATTTTTCGTTTGTCAACGAGACTTCATGCGTAAAATATGTTTTCAATTCAGAAAATCTTTGAAATATTTAAACTGCCAAATCTTCGTTCAAGCTATAACAAATTCATTTCCTGCTCACTCTAGTTTCATTTTATACAAGATTGTACTATTGGAATCATCAGTGCAAAAAAAAACAAATAACAAATAGCCTTAAGTTCCAAAAAATAATGCTTAGTCATTTTAATACATTTCTTTTTTACTCGACGATCGAGCGAAGCAATAATTATAAAACCGAAAAAAGCTGCACTAACGAGAAATTTATTTTTTATTTTGCAGATCTTTTAATTAAAAAAAAAACAGCTTGATGTAACAAATTTTTGGTTACTTGTGATTGTGAACAAATTTTCTTCGATTTGCTTTTACATTAAAAAACGTACCACAACGTGCACCTAGTTTAACATCACTTTGTTACGATTTATCTCTAATTTCAATAGAATTTGAGTAACATTTTATTGAGCTCAAATAATTGAATGTATTCTTTAGCAGAAATAGAGTAGAGAGTGGAAAAAAACTAATAACTAAAAATTACTACTTCAATTAATATGTTGATAAAAGATAATTTAAAAGTTCGTGACTGTCTATGTATAGCCCATTGTCGAAAAGCGATCATACATCTATCCGTCGTAATCGAGAACGAAAGGCGTATTTTAACACAATCATCGAAACGATTCATCATGCACCAAAAAATGGAGGAAAAACAAAGCAAGAAAAGAGAGAGAGAGGAAAATGTTAGTGTCCGTTGCAGTTCACGTTTGCAGCGCTGATGTTCCATACAAGCGTCGAGACACTGATGGATTCGTCGAATTTTCTGTACGGGTTCCTGCATGCTCTCGCATGAAAGCGCATCGGGCACAAAAGCAAAAGTGTGAAAAGGTTTTTTTTATCAAAGTATAATGACAAAAAGTAAACGTAAAGCTATAATAATGACGCTAGCTATTGTATCGATCTTAAAATGAAAACATTTTACCGGAAATATCGCGAGCTCATTAAGCAGCTGTCGAAGATTTTTAAAAATTCATCAATCAGTCGCGCGTAAAAGCTCCCTACAAAGATTATAAAATTTCATTCTCTCTATTATTGAAGACTTCTCTATGAGTTTCAAATACAAAAAGGTCGACCGCACTGAACGATCGTGATGAACAAAAAAAAATGATTTCCAGATCTTGGCTGGCAAGACTTTGTGCGTTCCTCGTGTACGACTTGTCGATCCATAATTACCGAGCCGTCAGGTTGTCTCCAACAAAAGCTCCCTCTTGCAAGCTCTTTTCCCCGTTTTTCTTTTTTAGGCAAGCCAATTAAATTGTCGACAGTAGACGACCTAAAACTGCCAAACTGACTCTGTAGTTGACCTTTTCTATCTTCGACATGACTTTTTCCCTCTACGTCTACGCTAGCATGCAGCTTTTGAAAAAAATCTTCCCAAGGCGAGCGAGAACACGTGGTTAAAAAAAAAATCCGACAGAAGCAAATTAATGCCGTGAACTACAAGGATACGAAGCGAGCGAGCTCCCATTGTCGTTGAAAGCATATACGCGCTTGACTCGAGGAAATTAGAAAAATTTTGAAACAATTAACGAGGAGTAATTGGCGGAGCTTTGTGTGTTTGTTGTGTGTTCAGCATAGAGAACTGAATGAGCAGAGGCTCAAGCCCTGGCGTGCACTTGCATAGATCGACACACTCGACTACTGTGCTGCAGCTCAAGTGTAGGTTATAGCCGGGCGCACAGAAACTACCCATCCTGACCTTAAGTCGCGACGTCGAGTGGGAGGCCTGGAAAATTAAATTCATAATCCTTAAACGAAACTCCATGCATCATGCTCTCCTCCTCGACAACAGTAGGTTAAATTGTAATTATTTCCGTCGTCGTGCCTCCCGACGTGACTATCGCCGCACATAGTACTGCTATACCAAAGCTACGTACCGCTACCACTACTACTACTACTACTGCTACTTCTACTACCAGTCGCCATTCAAAAGTTTCGAGTAATTAACGCGCCTACTCCTGTGTAGATCGTCCCGTAGCGCATCTAACCTTATATTTACCTGTGCACAGATGCGAGCCGTATACATGCACGTGTCGAGTGGTGCTTTGCTGTCTGTATACATGCTGGATGCACACGAACGCAGTCGCACATTCTGCCTCGATCCCTCTAGAGCGTTATTAAATTTTATCTCGTTATTTACTATCAGCAATTTAGAATATTATCCTCGGGCTCGCGCGCTCAAAATATATTATGCCGCGTTGAGCTTGCGAGAGTGAGAAAACAAGTTTGCATAGACATATTTAATATTTATACGTAGCCGATCGACGCAACGGATCCCTCCCAAAGAGATCTTCTTTATAGCGATTACTTTGCCGAGATTAATTATTGCAGCGTCAATTTTCAAATTAGCTTCTGAATTATACAAGCTTTCATAGGTAGAGCAGCGATAGATATAGCCGCAAACCAGTGCTTGACTTTATTCAAAAGGAAAGGGGAAAGAAAATACACAGTCAAGTAAAAAGAACTATACGACTCTTGGTAGCTACGACGGTGCTAATATCAGATCCACAACGGGACGATAGTGTGCGTAAAAAGAGAAAAAAACATAAACCTAAGATTTTCAAGTAGCAGGCCAGGTTGATTTATGAGCCACGCCGCCTAATCCGCGTTAAAGCCACACACGACGTATAATGCCACGAGCGAGAAACAAACCTGTAAGAGGCCAAAAGTGTCCAAAGGAGGGCAATGTGTGCCAAACATGACCCTTGAGAGAATGTTCGATACAATAAATATTTTCGAGGGCTTCGTTCATTGATTTTACACTTTCACATTGTCAGCTCGTTAGTGGTAGAGGTTTATACGGCCGTGAGCGCACTGGCCCGTGATTTAAAGATACGTGTTAAGACCAGTGCCGAAGGTGCAGTGTATCGAGCAGCTATACCTATTTCCTGATTTATGGCACTCAAGAGTGGCCAAATAAATTATGACAACTCTTAATCCTAGTATATGTGATTTCGAGTAGAAAAAAGCTGAAATAATAATACCTGTTCAGCTTATCAGCATTTAACATGACTCTTGGAACATTGAGATTGATGAATGAATTGGTTACATAATAAAAAAGGCGCGTTTTCACATTTTTTCGACAAAAAATCATTACCATGCTTGAACGAAACATCCATATCCGGGTACTAAGGGCTACTTTATTTTGTGAAAAAACCCCTTTTTTCTCTGTCGCAACAACGCGCGCTCGCATGCGTAAGCCTTGCTGGGAAAAAGGAACTAGTGCTTTATGCAGCTCGCTCTCGCGAAAAACTAAAATCGCGCGGGTGCGTTTTTTTCCATGAGTAATATTTCCGAGCCATAGTACAAGATGCCAACTATATGGCTTTCAAGCAGACTGCGGGAGTCGTAAAAAAAGTAGGTAATATTTTAGGCCGTTTATGTGGCTGTGTGTGCGCGCGTCATTAGTGTGTGCGAGGCAGAGGCACCTGGACGCACCAGCGGCAGCCGTACGCATGCTAGCAGTTGCTGCCTCCTACTTAGATACGCCTTGTAAAGTTCGCATGAAAATTGCAACGGCGTATAATGCAGGAGGAAATAGAGAACGCGGAACAAACGATACGTATAACGCAAAGAGAGAGAGAGAGAGAGAGAGAGAGAGAGAGAGAGCAACATCCTTGACCCCCTCAACAATCCCTTTATCTTTTCATCAGCAGCGTGCATCACTCACACACGTACATACACACATACATACACACACATATATAGACACAGAGAAACTTTGCTCTAGCTGCGTTACCCTCGTGTCTCTTTTTCAGGTTTTTTTTTTTGCTTTTTTTGCCAGTCAGTTCGAGTGGACTCGGCGCGCGCTCGCTTGCCTGTATGCATATGGCGCTAGGCCATCCTTGAATTTTTAATTGGCTTTGACTCAGTCAAGCTCGCGACTTGCGTGAGCCGTTCTGAACTCTCTGCTGCGACAACGACTCCCAGCAAATGAAAGAGAAAAAAAGCTGAAAAAAGCTCAAAAGCGTACGCAGGCTACACACGTGCCTTTTTATCATTTTCACTTTTCTATAATGTAGAAACGTAAAACTCATTGATGGTTTAAAATGCCAGCCATGGACAAGTTGAGTTAATCGCTTTGTTTTCTACTTTACGACCCGATAACAGGCAAAGACCAAATCGGCATTTTTTCGCGCGCATCGATTAGGCTTCAAACGCGCTTATTAGTGGACTGTACGCGATCTCGCGTACCATTGATATACTTTTTCTATCGTTGATTTTATGTTTCCTTTCGAAACTTTAACTGAAAGTTTTGCTCTTTCGTGCGCATATTAACGATATATATACAACTTTCGGCAAAATTTTATCATACTGTTGAATTCAAATTAGAAGAAACTTTTACTTACATTAAATGCGAAAGGGATGAGGGTCGAGAGAAAATGTTGGCGTCATTAGGCGCCACAAGCTCGCGGGGAGCTCAGAACTCCTTACGCTAGAGCAACGGATGAGCTCTCCTAGTACATGCGGCGACCATTGTACAACAGAAAAAAAAACAGGACCCGTGTAACGGGAATGAAAAGCCAATATGGGGATGAAAGTTGACAAAACGATGTTTTCTGTGGCATTATGCGCGTTACACTGCTCATGATGTACACGCCGAACACGAGTAAAAAGCAGTATACAATGCGTAAGGTGGGCAAATGTTATTATACAGCTGAACGTGAGAGTCGACAAGTCGTATGCGTACCAGCTAGTCGCTCGGCATATTATGCCAACTCTCTTCTCCTCGTTCGTTTTTTTTGTTCACTACGACGCGGTGCAACTATAGCGCGCTGAGCATAGTATACACTTGGAGCCTTGCACTAATTCGCGTACTTGTTTCCTCGTCGACGACACATCCTTTTTTCAACCTATATTAGCACGCACGCGACGAGGGCTCGGGTGCTGTATTCGACGCAGCTAAATACGCTCTCGCTATCACACGAACCTGCACATCGCAGTTTTCTAAAAAAAAGTTTTGAAACCGACGAGGACGAGCTATAGACAACGTTGGTACAGCCAATAGTACTCGAGCGAGAAGCGAAGCTTTCGCGAATATGAGAAAAAGAGAGAGAGAGAGAGAGAGATGAAATTGAAATACCATATATATATAAGCGAAACTCGCGCGAAACAGTAACACAGAAATTTTCAATTGATATTCGGTTAGAAGTAACTGCGCCTGACTCAACTGTTTCGCGAACAATTTGAATAACAAGTACTTTATACTTTCGACGAAACATTCGAGTCTGGTTGTATATGTATATACGAGGCGAAAGCTTGCGCACAGGTGTACATAGAATATCGTGTATGTAAACCAAAGAAAATGACCGACAGCTTAAATTTGCAACGGCGCTTCTTCGACTCGGTTTCTGTACTACAAGGTATGCGCGCGCACACACACAGTTTGACATAGTTGTTACGTATTTGTATGTGTGCGTGTGTGTGTATACATAGTAGCTATACAACAGAGAATACGACTATACGACTAACTTCTGTCCTTTCGCTTTTGCTTCTCGGCGCGTATGTATATAGCTTGCACAAAGTATATACTTGCAAGCCTTTACATATGTGTGAGTGAGTAGGTGTACGTTGTGTGTCTCAATGATACAACCATAAAGTACAAGAGAGATCGTAATACGTTACCTAACGTACACACATGCACATACTCGCTCACACAGAAGACAGAGACAGAGGCATAGAACAAGCGCGTGTGGTTACGCGTTCGACTCGACTGTACTATTGTGTATTTGAGTCTTTCTCTCTCTCTCTCTCTCTCTCTTGAATCTTGTTACTCCAACATAGAGTTGGGCACAAAGTTCAAAGAGGATTCAAGAATAGCATTTTGTACACCTACTCTCTCAGCGGTGATGGTGGTGGCAAGATTCTATTCACATATATATAACGTACAATACTTTGTCAAATGTACGAAATAACGCCTATACATCATAAGACGAAATTTTTTTTCTCTCTTCTTCATTGCGCGAGAAAACTTGCAGCGGAGCTATACACACCCACGAATCAAGTTTTCAAATATTACAAAATTTTAATGATAACTTTTCGATTTACCCTTTCTCGGTCTCCCTCTTTTTCTCACTACCAGTACTCTTGATCGAAATGTTTGTTTTACACTTTCAAAAAGTTGTTTGCGCACAAAATTCAACTTGTCTCTTGGCTGTAGCCTCGGCGAGCTTTATTGATATTTGTTAAACATTATTATTGACCTTGTATTATTCGTTAGGCGGCAGTGGCCCAGTCTTGGAGGCTGACGGCCGGTGCGTCATAGAATTTGTTGATTTTGGAGCCGAGTCCAGCAGTGCAACGCTAACGCACACACACAAACTCAATGTGGAGACATGCAATGTACGCTCGATGAGTATAAAATGGATATACAAGCGTCGCACAAACAGCGAAACTTTGATATAAGTACTTGGAACGCGATACGTATACATAATACTCAAATCCTTGCATTATAACGTGCACGTCAACTTTTGTTTTTTTTTGTCGAAAATTCCATCGAGCTCTCGCCTACACCGACTATATAGGATGATTTTAATGCGCCGCCCATTATTGTGTTGTCGCTGATGAAGTTGTCTTGTTTATACGCGAAGCTCCGACTGAATTACAAAGGGGGACATTATATACATCTATACATGGAATTCAAGCGACAAACGCACGGTATTACACGCGAGATGCGATTCAACTCTTAAAACACGCGAGTATATTTCTATGCGTACGCCAGAGCTTTTAGCGTGGCATAATCATTTGTCGTGTATACTCGAGCACATATCAGTAGGAAAGCGAACTGCGCACAAGAAAGTGAGATGCTTTTTTCCTTCCTCGAGCAGTCTCTAGCTCGAGCTTAGGGGGGCTGCCTTTGCTTGTCAACTTAGTTGATGCGTTTTACGTGGAGAGAAGACAAGTCGTAAGTGGAATATGCACCAGGTAGAAGAGATAAAGTTTAGTTTGATGAGCTAAGTTCATCGTTGCACAGTGAGAGAGAACATCGTCGTCGTCTGAGCTGCTAGTGTCAGTCAAGTATCCCCTTTCCCAAAAGCCCCAATGTTGCATATAATAGGAACATTGTGATCGATCGAGGGAGCTGCGAGATACAATAGCTGAGACCAAAGAAAGAAGAAGAAAAAGTACCTTTATTTTCCTCTGCGGCCCTGTTATCTGAAAATCAATGAGCTGTGTTATCTACGATGATTAGTTCTTTCGCCTGCAAGCTCGTCGTATGTCGCGCGCACGCGTCATTTGACAAAACGTTGCTGGCGTGCCCTTGTGTGGCGCACGCGTCTGCCTATAACGGCCAAAACTGCTCCCAGCCTATAGCTGCTCACCCATCGCACGGCTCGATCAAACTTTTCAACCTACATCCGCGCTGCCGCTTCGGTATTAGCATGCAAAATACGACCAAATCTCGTTAAAGGCTGCTCTGTCTCTCTTGGACATCACTGCGAAACGGCATGTGTATAGGCTAAATTGAAGCTCGCTCGCGCTACACAGAGTCAACACGTACAAGCGAGAGTTTTTTTCCCTCCTCCTCCTCCTCCTCCTCTTGTTCGTGCTCCTATTCTCCTGTAACCCTAGTGGAGCTTGCGTTAGAGCTTGCACCTGTTTTACATGGACGCGAGTTTCGATTACGTTTGCAGGACGGAAATCCCTCGAGGTACAACGTGTGGCGCTGCTTCTCGCGAGCAGCAGCGCCACATCATGCGCTTGTTCTTGATATATTTTTTATGGAACCTTTTTTTTTATTCAGGACCGAGGCATTCGTTGCTATGTATCTACCGTACGCATGCTCGAGCGAGAAAACTGAGTTTGGATTTGCTCTCTTTCTCTCTGTTTTTTCCTTTTTTCGTTCTGTTAGCACACGACACGATGTTAATGCTATATTCAAAGATAATAGGTGAAATGGAAAAGGCGCAATCCACTAAAGAGGAACAATATTTTGTGTTCTTACATTTTTCACACTTACTATAGCGTACACACGTGTGTGTTTATACATGCTTATACACGAGTGCACGTGTTGTAGCGCGCGTGGGGAGACGCACAGAAGCGTCACGTCTTTCCTTCTCGCTGCTACTGAGCGCGCCGGCAATGCTTCTTTCGCTCATCTTTTATAAAAGTCTTTTTTCCCAACGACAGTTGCAGAGCGCAGCGACGGCAATGACAGCTCGTCAGGTTTTTTATTTTTCTAACTTTTTTACGTTTTCCTTGGCTAGCATCACGTACTGTACCAGCATTTTTGGTCCTGACATTTTATTTTTACTTTCCTCTGTTTTTTTTTCTAGTTTTTTTTTTATTTTAGTTATGAGCGAAATTTTTCGAAAAGAGAGCAAGAGAGAAAGGGACGAGAAAACATCGGTCAATACCTTAACCCTGTGCGTTACTCTGGTAGTTTGTCAATTTCCTGTTCACTACACGCGTATTTATTCCATCATTCACTCGCATGAATACAATAAAATCAATTATTCCTTTTCATTTATTTTCATTCCTTAAGGGGGGAAAGGTACCTAAAATCTCAACAAAAAAAAAATTTTTTTTATTGACTTTTTTGATAGGATTTTTTCTCAGCTTTCCAGCGCCGTGATCGGAATTTTAAAATTTTAAATTTACCGTGATGTACAGCCTATTTAGTACCAATACTTACGATTATTTAGAAAAAATGAATGAAACAACTCAAAGATATATCGTTGCCATTCTCTCATGAATCTCGAGA
>CACVKI010138392.1:0-91476 GCA_902732785.1 Trichogramma evanescens | reverse complement strand
GATCCGTTTTTCATTTCCGTTGCCGATCCATTTTTTATTGCCGGTGCCGATTTCTCGAGTTTCGGCACTATTGTTGGCTTATCGGTCGAGTTCGTCGGTAATTGTTGAACTTGTTCAACCGATCTCGCATCATTTTGTGTTGAAATTGGCGGATCTCGAACTGGTGTGAAATTTTGATATACATTTGATCTGTTCGTCAATTCTGTTGTCGATTCGTTGAGTTCCGGCAATTTTTCCGGTTTATCACACGAGTTTGTCGGTGATTGTTGAACTTGGTCAACCGATCCTGCATTACTTTCTGATAAAATTGGCACGTCATTGCTCGGTGGCATTACCAAATAATTTTCCGAGATCATATATGTTGGGCACGTTCTGTCTTTCCATCGCACGCGTTTAATGGTTTCGGGGCTTGGTGAGGGCGTCTGTACTTCTCCAAGCGGGACATTGTCATCTTGCTCTTCTTCCGCACCCCTATTACTCAATTCCACTTTTGTCGTCCGTTCTCCATCAAGCGATGCATTGTCATATCGCTCTCCTTCTTCATACTCATTACTCCATTCCAGTTCCGGCATCCAATTAGATGCTCCTTGCGAGTATGCTCTGCTCGTCACATTTGGCTCGACTGAATGCGTCCAGTGGTCTGGGGCTGTCATCGGATCCGGCGTCGTTGCGGTAGCCCATATCGCGCATCCGTTCTCTCGTGTCGGTGGAGCTATTGTATGCGGCGCAGGTGGTGGCCCCGGAATAATGACTTCCCGAAATGGAACGATCATCTCGTCTGGCGAGATTTCGTTCAAATCTAAGATAATTCGTGGAAGATGAACCAACACGTCCAGAACAGCCGAGGTTGTATTATCCTTCTCGGAAAGAACTTTGACCAACAAGGCGCCCTGTTGAAGAATCAACGTTAGTTTCCTTTTTTCTTTGTTTTATAATTGTAATAGCATTTTTTCTCGATAATTGTACATCAATGCGTACCCTTGGATTGTTGATATACCAAGTATTGTCATTCAACACCCTTGCGATGTCGCGGGTCGAATTATCTATTGCATTGACAATGCTGGCCTTGTCCCAGGGTTCGACCAAGTCCTTCAATTGGACCACGATGGAATTCTGGAAAATGTCCATGTGTAGCTTTATATGGGCTCGGCCACTCGCTGGCTCCGGTGCGAATTGTAAATCCACAACCAGATCCGCGGGGAATCTCAGACTCTTCGACAATTCGTTTATCTTCGCACAGACTTTACCTGCGAAAGTCAGAAAGTTCATTTTTCAATTCGAACGAATGGGTTTTGGTTAATGATCGTAGATCACTCACTAGGGTTTGGAAGATCAATAAGTTTGAAAGGCTGAGTGACCGACGTCGAGTACATGGGGATCTGATAATGTAGCTTTCCTCTCATAGCCAGATCGAGTTCTAAAATTGCGAGGAAAAAATTACTCTTTGTATCCAGACTCACTCTCCTCTCCTCGCGCTCCACACTCACTTTGACCAAGTTTCTCGAAGAGTTGATTGACCGGGGTGTCTTCCAGTGGCAGTAAGCTACCGAGGCTGCTCGCGTAAATGCCATTATCGGACTCTGTGTCCTCGAACGCCGGACGATAGTAGGACGTCGAGTAGGCCTGCAACAAGTTCCATTGAATACCCACACCGGCGCTCCAGCTGATCGTCGGAGTCTCTCGATAAAGTTCCGGATTGTCCTTCCTGTTTGCGAAAAAAGCCAAGCCGCGGCAAAAGTATTAATAAAGTTTTGATCGATAAGCGAAATCATCCGGTCGCGGGCTTACGGATCAATGCTATCTTGACACATGTCCAAGACGGTGACGAGCAGCGAAGGATTTCCCAACAAAGCGTGCGAGAGCAGGGTGCTCTCGCTGATGTCGTGGGAGTGATCGAAGTACTCGGGCGCGTCGATCGGCAATATGTAGTTCTCTTGGATTCTGTAACCGTGTCCCACGTAGTAAAGGAAACCTGCGCAGTGATTCGTATATTAAATCCCACGTTATTTTACCAAATCAAAAAAGGTACGTGCATTACCATAACAGCCATGGCTTAGGTAAGACCCGAAAACTTCGACGGCTTTGATCATCTGTTGTCTCGTCAGATCCTCGAAAACCATCACCGTGAATCCGATCCTTTCGAGCGCCGTCGCCACGAGCTTGGCGTCGGCTTTGGCCGTCGCGAGGGGCTCGTGGTACTTGTACTGTTGATTGGCTATCACCAAAGCCACTTTTCCTCGGAGAATGGGCAACGGACTGCTCACCTTTATTTACATACGAATTTACATACGAATAAAGAGTACACAGAAAATAAAGAGAGAGAGAAAAAATCGTCGTCACCTACCCACACATGCGTCTGGTGGCTGTGCTCGTCGCTATAACTGTTGGACACCCGGCACGTGTAAAGGGCTGAGCTCTCGATCGGGCATTTGTCGATCTGCAAAACCGAGCGAGAATAATTCCAGGCTTTCGGCTCGTCGTCGTCGTCGTCGTCGTTGTTCTCTTGCGCCACGACTTCGTCCGAGTAGTGCGAGTAGATTAGATCGTTGTTCCTGTACCACTGGAAGAGCAGATTGTCCGGATAGCCGGTCGCCCCGCAGGAGATCTTCAGAGTGCCGCCGGCGTCCACTTCGACGGAGGACGGCGGTTGCTCCGTCACGCGCACCGGGATGGGCGTCATGTCGATCGTGATCTCGCGCGACCTCCTCTCGTGCGTGCTGTCGCCGTTCTGGTCCACCTGTCGGACCAGGCACTGGTACCTGCCGACTTGGGACCTCCTGCAAAATAAAAACACACGATCGATCGAGGTGAGATTCTTTGACTCCGTGTATAATGTTAGAAGGAAATTTCTGTGTGTGTGAGTATAAATTATACTTTGTGATGGTGAGCGTCAAAATTCCTTTGGTTTGGCCGACCAGGGCTTCGTCGTTGAGGTACCACTGGTATCGCGGTGGCGGCAGTCCGAAGGCCTCGCACTTGATGCTAATCGTTTCGCCGTGATGGACCAAGATCTTTTTCCTTTTTCCGAAAGCGTCGGTCGGTTGACAAATTATCTGGAATTGCACTGCAACGAGGTTCAATTGAAAAGTTCACGTACTTAAGGTTGATAAATATAGGGGAAGACAAAAATTCAAGCTCGCATACCAGGCTGGCAGAGGACGTTCAATGCACCCAGCATATTCAAGTCCGACAAAACCCTGACCAGAACGCGCACGTCGCCGCCCTTGCAGTTCATCTCTTCGATGAGCCTCTGGGCCGGCGTTTTGTGTGGTTCGCGATAGTTCGGTATGGCCAGGCTCTTTATCCAATCTCTGGAATGAAACAAACGCGCGTGTAATAAACGTGATCTATCGCAAGTATATAGCAGCAAAGAAAGCAGAGAGAAAAAAAGGTCAGCACGTACTCGCCGTAACGTATCATCGGAGCCACGTACTCGGCGACGATTATGTACTTGTCGTCCTCGTTCAGTTCCTTGTAGATTTCCTGCGCCATTGAGTTCGGTAACGATCTGAGATCCATCTTCCCCGGACATTCCGGCTTCAATGCGAGCTTGATCGCTGATCTTGATGTATCGAATATCATGGAACAAACGAGGATTAAAAAACATCGTATCTCTTTGGCGCTCTCGAATTTGAAATTGTTGATAATCTATGCGTGATACGCGCTTATGTTTGTGTATATAGTATATAGTATGCGAATAAAATCGAGCCGCTGCTTGTTTATCGGCTGGCGCCCTCTCTGGTAAACGGCTCGACGTTTTGTACATTATACGCATAGAGCTGCTCGTTCTCGCGTCACGGTGTAACATTTACAAACACGAGATATTCGCACACACACACACACACAAGCGCGCGCACAACACAACAACTCCCGTATAGACTTTTGAGACTCTCGCTCGCACACGCGACACTTTCGTGTAACGTAACGTCGTCGCGATGATAACCCGAAGGTGTAAATTGGTAATTGGTAATACTTACTGGTCGTTATCCTGCCCGGAGGATTGCTCCTCGTTGTTCGATGATGAACCAGCCATCGCGTTGTTCATCTATATGCACAATTGCGACGCCGAACGCAGGCAAAATTATCCGTTCAAACCGATTTTTTTCTTTCCTCCTCTTGGGTGGCTGCTCGTGGTTGCTCTGCTGTATAATCGAGGAGACACTTTCGTCGATCTTTCGACGCGCGGCACTTTCGCTCGTGTGCGAGCCCCGAATTGCGTAGATCGCGCGGATACCACCGTGCGAGTGTGATGATCCGAGGATCTTGTCGATTCGCAGACTCAACTCGCTATGATGACTGCTAGTAGTTTTGTAAGTATATACACAACGCATATCGCGTACGCGTGCTCGACTCGTCGTCTTCGACTTCGTCTGGCGTGTGACACACACGATATTGAGCGTGTGTGTGTGTGTGTGTGTGTGCGTGAGCGTACATGTATTCGCGTGCTATATCTGTATCTCTCTGCGAAATATACATGTGTGCGTGTGCGTGTGCTTGTCACATGTGTTGTGTCGTGAAAGGAGATGGACTGAGGAAAAATCTTCGTTTTCACTGTTTGGTTTTTGTATGAACCATCGGGGGAGCTCGATCGCGCTCGAAGTTCGATGAAAATCTAAATTAGAAAAATTGAAAAAATTATCCTATATGATTACTGTTAAGGAAATTGATAGTAAAGTAGTATTTGCTGATAATCGTTTGTGCTTGTTGGAATACGAAAAGCCATGTGCGCAAATAGACTGTGAATACTATGAGTAAAAATATAAATAAATTTTCTAAACACGAAAATCTCAATGACATGTCGAAGCCAGGATTAAAGATGAAAACTTTTTCTAGTACGTTCAAAAATTCCAAAGAACAATTTTTTTTGTACTCGGAGAACTGTACTTGGCCTATAGGGTAATAATGCAGCAGCCTAGAGTTATTTCAAAAATTCTGAAAATTCATTTTGGTATTTTTCATGGCCGCGATAAATATCGACATTCTCTTTTAAAATTTTGGATTTACTCCTATACAGTTTTTGATGATTCATTTTACTTATGGCATGTTTGTACGCGAGAAAAATAAATCATAAATGAAATTTTACATGCACGCAATTAAAATCTTCAATTAAACTACAATTAAATTCAAATGAGCGTCGGTTATACTAATACTAATTGGTATACAACTTGTATCGGAAGAATAAAAATCCGTAGATATGTTGAAATATGTTTTTCCGAAAATCATCGTCGATCAATTAGCGTTTGATAACATTTTCGCTAAAATTGCGTTTCGCGAGGTAAATCGTAGAACAATAGTTCGATTATCATTATGATGCGAGCACTTACATTTTAACTCATAACAATTTTGACTACTTTTTCTTTCCAACACCTTTTTAACCGCTCGCCATGGAAAGAGTAATCGATCAATCAAAATTTGACGATACACAAACGATGCACGTGTGAAGCATTGCTTAATCCAAGCGTCGAAGCTGTCCAAAGTTGTTTATCCGTACTCTAAATCACGGCTACATCCGCAAACGAGCGGATACTAATTATATACTCTCAGCTTTCCCCACGAAAATATAAAAGTAGTTACGAGCATTTAATTCCCGTGCATTGAATTTTAAAAATTAAAGTACTATACGCCATACGCGCTTCAATGGAGTCGACTCGATGCCATTTTATTACATTAAGCACATAGAAATAAAAAAGGGATCTAAGCGCTCGCGTGTGTGCGTGTGCCTGCTGTCTCTGTCTGCACTGTGTGTGTGTGTGTGTGTGTATACATTGGCTCATGGCTGCTGCAGCTGTCGCATCAATTTGGGGTCAACGAACGACTACTCCTCTCCGCGTCTCTCTCCTGATTATGCAACCTATATAGTGTCGTCTCCGTCGAGAGAATCTCGACCGCCGTTGTAAATATTGGGGATAATGACACACATACAGTCATGAGTTAGCGTTGATTTGATTCAACGACTCTCCGTACATTTTTTTTTAATCACGTGTGTGCACGCTTCGCAACTGTCAATTTTTCTTCTCTCTTTCGTTTAACGATCGTCGCGTGCGTGCGTGTGTAAATAAACACGAAGTTGTATATTCCGATCGAACGTTGACTACTACTCACGAAGAAAACACACACACACACACAGTCATAAACAAGCCGGAGGGGATGATGGTGGTGGTGGTGGCGCGCGCAGAAACACCGCATCTGTCGCTCCGTAAGTTTACCCACCCCTATATTCATCGGTGCAACGTCCCGTCGTCTCGTCGCCCCACCATATGCCGAAGGGTCGGTAATTGGCTTTCAATTTTTCTCTTTTCGGGCTCGAGTTTCATCATCATGCGGGATATAACGATTCTCGTTGTCGAAGGGTATTTAAAGTTCTTGACCGTCTCGAAACCAAACGTGCGTCGTTATCAGTCTCACGAATCCGCGCGACGCGGAGCGAGCTGTAACTGCAAACGGATTCTGTGCAAATTTTTTTTTACTGGCAAGCAAGTCGTAACTTGTTGACTGACGACATCCTGCGTTGCTATTGCACGATCTCGTGGCTACGCAAAAAAGTAATTGATAATAATAATAATGATATTATTATTATCAATCATGAAGGTATTAGCTCGATTGAAAAAAGACGATCCGTAGACTGAAATCCTTTAAGAAAGAAAAAAGCCGAGTGTTAAATGTCTTACACGAGAATGGAGTTAATCGTCCATTGTCAATATTATGTAGCTCGACCTGCTCACCAATACCAAACCAAATGTCGTATATAGTCGGCGTTCTAGCGGCAGGTAGTAAAATGACTAATACTATAAAACATCGCCGTATAAAGTACGCGCAAGCGCACCGTTTGACTCTCTGAACAAAAGTCAAAGTAACACAGAATACGATATTGTAGTACGCTATACGCATATGCACGTGTGTGAGTGTATGCGTGTGTTTAAAAACTACTAGGCTTTTTCGTGCGTTCTCCGTAAAAGATATCGAACACGGCGCGCGTGTGCCTCCCGCACCGACTGCCGCTTCAACGAGCTAAAAAGAGACGGACTCGGAGTTTTGGTTATGATGATGTATATACACGCGAAAGAAAAAGAAGGAGAGAGAACTTCCACTATGGACACTATAACTGGTATAGGTTACTCGAATAATGCCATATACATACAATAATGTACTGTCCCCGTGCACACGAGGTCGTTTTTTCTCTCCCTTTTTTTGCTTGCGAAAACGTCCATATTTACGTTCGTAAGTACAACACCGACATGCTCGCGACGATGGTGGAGGCTTTGCGATTACGTTCGGCGCAAGTTCTTCACGCCGAGGACGAATTATCTCATTATCAACGAGTGCACTAGTTAACGCATACGCACACACAATTATATATCGCGTCGAGGTGACGAAGGTACAAAAAAAAAAAAAGGAGAAAAAGAAATAACATATCACGGTGTGTGTCTACGGTCGGTGCTGCTACTCGGTGGACGTACGAACGATCTCTTCTCTCTTTTTACCTTGTGCAATTCGCGAGGCGTGCGCATACTATATACTGACAAATGTTGTGTCTTATATAGGCTAGGTCTCTATGTTATGTATGTGTAGGTGCAGCAGCAGTGTATGCATTTACGAGAGAGAGAGACAGCGACCGCGAGCGATACGTGATTGCCTCCTCTGTATAGATGTGCGTGCGTATACGTGTGTTGAAAATTCGACGCCTCGCAGCAGCAGCAGCAGGCAGCAATCGTGTTAGTTGCACAGCACACGCGTTTTTTTGACAAACCGAAGATTCTCTCTCGATTCTCATACGCATTGCGAGAGATAGAAGTAGGGAAAAGAAGAGGAAGAGAAGAAGAAGAAGAAGAAAGACGTCGAGGAGGCGTGTGTGTGCTTTCAATGCGAACTCGCGAGTATCTATAACATTTGTTTGAAATCTCAGCGTGACGACGACGACGACGACGAGCCTCGCTCTCGTCGATCGAAAGCACACGCGAAAGTGACAAATATATATAAGTTACAACAATAGAGAGAAAAAAACGTTCTGTGTGTGGTGCGTGTGGCCTGCAGTGCGTATAAAAAAGTCGAACACGACATCCCCCCGTTCGACATTACAATTGCGTGCGTGCGTGTTCGTGCGTGGCTTGCATCAACAGCAGCACCACCAGCCGTAACAGTCGATTTTTGTCGACGCACCTCGACAACTTCGCGGATGCAATCGAGCTCGAGACTTACGCGGATCATCTCTTTTGTGCACTAACAGAAACAAGCAGAGATTTATATGTGTATAATACCACGAAGCAGGTCAAGCAGCGGGATAGTCGTGCACTAGAGATCGACGACGACGTCAGTGTGTAGATCGCGCGCACAGTGCAGCATATTATCGCGTTTAATATAATTGTTGTTCCCCGATCGCGTTGTCATCGTCATCATCGTCAACATCCTGTGCAAGTGTCCGCGAGAAAATCGCACCGAGGATCAATCGAGATCGCGCACGAGCCTGCGGACTCGCGCGCGCGCGATAGTCGCGAGTTTTACAAGTGAAAAAAAAAAAAAATACAGTTTGATAAAAGACAGAGAAAAAAAAAAGCCAAACGGCACGCGGCGCGCATATAATAGTCGCGCACATATAATAGAGCTGTGTGCTGAGGCCGTGTAGTAGCCTATACTATCCTCGGTACGCTCTCGGTGCGTGCAGTGTGGAAATGCGAATTACGCAGCCCACGACGACCTCGAGTAATATGCACAACGCTGCTGCCGTCTCATGCCGCCTGCACCGTACGACGAGCTCGTGCCCATGCTTCTCGTATACGCTCTTCAAGTCGAAGCTCCGTCGTAGTATCATCATAAGCAATATTAACAGTAGCAGCATCAATCGCTAGTGCGCGCACAGGCCAGAGCTCGGCACTCTCGCGTTTCGTTCGTTCGTTCGTACGTATTCGTGTGTTATATAGTGCTTGTGGACTACGTGACTATATCGCTCTCTCTCTTTCTTTCTAACTGTGCTCAGTGCTGCTGTTGCTGTATAGTGTAAGTGTATAGCTTCGCTCCGTCTCTCTCTCTCTCTCTGTCTCTCTTTCGCCTGGCGAGAGCCAGCCAGCCAGCCGCAGTCAGTCAGTGTGTGCACGCGTACCATTTGAGGCCAGTGCGCCAGCGCGTCCGGACACACTAACAATTTCGGCGTTTGTACACACATTTGTTTATTGCTCGCGGACTCTCTACGAATACGTGTGTAAAACGATTATTGATATTAGGTATAAGGTGCGCGCGTGAACATTATTATTAATAGTGAGGTGGTGTGCCGTTCGTGTCTATGTGCGCGCGGTGTTGTATAGAGTTGGTGCGTGGCTTCGTTACATTTGACCCCCGAGCGCCTCCCACTGCATAAGGTTATTACGCGCACACCACGAGCAGCAAAAAGGACGCCTCTCGGCGAAGCGCGTCTTCGTCGTCAACATAAGACATTCAACAATATAGAAAAGCGCGTTCTCTCTCCTCACGTGAACGCGCCGCGGGGACGACAGAAAAAAAGAACGCGCAGCGGTGCGCGCGCGCGCGCGTGTAATAATAAGTGATTTTGTATAGCAACAATAAACGTGAGAGATCATGGTTGCGAAGCCGAGCGCCAAGGGTCAGCGCTCGCCCGAGAGCAAGAGCAGCGGACCGACCATGACGACGACGACCACGACCAGTGAAAATAATAACAATCAGAGACCCAACAGGAGCGCTGCCGTGGCCGCGGCCGCAGCGATGGCCCAGATACAGGAGTCGGCCGCCGATGACGTCGTTACCGGATGGACGCCATCATCGGGCAAAGCTGCCAGTGCGATGAACAGTTCGACCTCGTCGTTATCTACGACGACGACGACGGCGGCTACGGGTACGACGACGCCTGCAACAGCAGCAGCAGCAGCGGGACCTACGCCGCGTGTTCAGGATTTCGAGTTCAAGCCACCGCCCGAGGCACCAGTGTTCGAGCCCACCGCCGAGGAGTTCAAGGATCCTCTGGCCTACATCGCCAAGATAAGGCCCATCGCCGAGAAAGCGGGCATTTGCAAAATCAAGCCGCCTGCTGTAAGTAATATTAAGTCTAATGTAAGTACACATTACTCGCACTCACACAGACACAGACATTTTATACATCTATACTGCTACATCTCTCCATACATCAGAGCACGCAGACGAATTCAGAGGCGTAAAGGCTCGATTGGAGTCACTTTCACCCGCTATCGTCTAAGCTCGGTGTGCTACCATGACCAAAGAAGTGTGTTTCCGTCTCTTTCTCTCTTTTTTTTTTTTCATAAAGTATCAGTGCGCTGCTCATTGCTCTCTCTCTCTCTCTCTCGCTCGCTCATGGCGATATGGGATTTTGGCTGCCTGCCCATCGTCATCATCGCCTTAGCTATATCGTACCAAAACTTCAAACCCGTTATATTATAAATGTAAATGGTTTACGATTGCGACGAGCGACAACAACAACAGTAACGAGAGAGAGACCCTGAGACCCTTCGCGGTCGTAAATTCATACGTACAATAATCCATATCCGCGTACAACATTCGTCCAACTTATAGTACGCGACGTACACCGTACGCTGTGCACACGACGCGCATCGCAGTGTTTTTTTCTCTCCGTGATATCTTCCTTTCTTTCTTTCCATTCTTGTTGCCTACCTCTACCTATACCTCGTTCTCTTTTTTCGCTCGCTGCGATTTCGCTCGGAGTTGCGGCGCAGGCGGCGATGCCCTTTAAATCCCCCGTGTGTGCATCGCAGCCTTTGGCCTCGTATACCTACCGTGCGTAATCGTGCACATAAGGTGCCTAACGCTTATAATGTGTAAGGGAGAGATAGTATAAGGTAGCCGCAATGGTTGTCTTTTGCGTGTTATATAGCATTGACATGAAATGTACGATATAGTACATCACCAGGCGCTTTCTCTCTCTTTCTCTCTCTCTCTCGCTCTCGTGGTTCCCTTTCTCTCTGGCACTATACTAGTGCTAGGCTGCCGTTTTATAATGCATACGTATTGGTACTGAATATCCATTATGTGCATCCATTGCGCTTCAACGTCAACGGAGCCTGCGGCTCGTTGTTGTAACTACGACGGATATTCGGCACTCGCTCGAAACGGAAATACGCTTAAAAATATCCTCCTTACGGCGTATAGGTAGCACTTGTGCGTAGTGCTAGTATTTGGCATACGTATACTATGTGTGGTAGTAGTTGCGCTGGAGTTGCGCGGCGGAGGAGGCGTCGTCGGACTTTTGGAAAACTTTTGGACAATTTTAAGTGTACTGCACTCGACGCTCTTCTTGTTCTTCTTCTCTATGCAGCGCGCGCGCGACCGGAGCGAGAGGGAGATCGTGAACGAGAACTGCTGCCGTAGCCGCAGCCGCCGCCGCCGCCGCCGCCGCTGTTGAGCTGCCGTGCTCTCTACACCTCGGCCATTTTTTCCCTTCGATGATTACTTATGTGCGCCTCGAGTCGTGTCGGTTGCGCGTTGCGTCACCAACCTGCACGTCCCTCGGCGCTGACGCTGCTCCTCGTTTCAACTCTCTCTTCGTGTCGAGCTGTATGCGGAGAACCCGCGCTGAATGCGGCTCTCTGCGCCCTGTCAGCCCTATGATGTATGAAGTTATAAGATGCAAAGCTAAGAGATTTCGGAGGAAATCTCGTGGGAGAGAGAGACTGACTGCGTGCGACTTGGTACTTTGCAATGCCATGGAGTCACGGTGAGCGAGGAAAATGATCTATGCGCGCCTCTTGTTCTCACGCAACATTATGAAACTCATAGCATCCTACATTACACCGCTTATCAGACCATGAAAATCTATATGCAAAATACACTTTTTTCACACATCTTCACATGGTGGCACACTATACAGGGACACACGATGCGATATATTCAACATTATGCGCGGACGCACTTATCGTCTTAGTACTTGTATCCTTCTCTTATCGATTAGCTCAGGCCTACGGGAGTGTCGATACGATTGTCAATTTTTTTTTTTTCTTTTTTTTACAGGCTTGGAGGCCACCCTTCGCCGTGGACGTCGACAAGTTCAAATTCGTACCGAGAATACAGAGACTCAACGAGCTCGAGGCGAAGACTCGCATCAAGCTCAACTTTCTTGACCAGATAGCAAAGTTTTGGGAACTGCAGGGTTCATCGTTAAAGATTCCCTTGGTTGAGCGTAAGGCTCTTGATTTGTATTCACTTCATCGTATTGTCACAGATGAAGGTAATTGACATGAGACTGTTTTTATCATTATTTGAAGAAAATTGATTGTTTATCATTGTCCTGAAATTATTTGATACATTTGGGTGTTCTTTGCTTTTAGGTGGTATCGAAACAGTGACAAAAGAAAGACGATGGGCTAAAATAGCTAACAAAATGGGCTATCCATCTGGAAGGAGTGTAGGCAGTATTCTTAAAAATCACTATGAAAGAATTTTATATCCATTTGACGTATTTAAACAGGGAAAAATTTTAGCAAATCTTGTATGTATAAATATTCCTTTAAGTTTCATTTTATATCTTGATGATACTAATACTAAAAATTAATTAAAATCATTCAGAAAACTGATCCTGACACCGATGTTAATGAAAAAAATGATAGAGATTATAAACCTCATGGCATAATTTCTCGCCAACAAATCAAACCTCCTCAAGAAAAGTTTTCCAGACGTTCTAAAAGATTTTCTGGACAAGATGACAAACAAAATGGTTGTTCATCTCCCATAAAACAGGAAGACTGCAAAGAAGAATATGATATGGACTGTAAAGATAATGTTATGGATGTAGATACTAAAGACAATATTCAAGTAACAGAATCTAAAACCAAAGGTATGCATTCCTAGATACAGTTCATGTCTCGTCATAATTTCATATATACTTACATTATTTTATGTTCATTTAGGCAAAAATGGTTCAGAATCTAAAATAACCCTGCGAACAAGAGGCTCAAAAACAGAAAAAGATAATAAAGAAAACAGCAAGGAATTGAAGAAGCTACAATGTTACGGAGCTGGTCCCAAATACCCTGGCATACCAAATACCAAAGAATCTAAGAAAGCTTCAAACAAAACAAGGGGAATCAAGATGACATATGAATTTGATCCTGTAAGTCTAAAAGATTTCATTAGTTATATCTAAAGGAGGTAATATTTCATAGAAGAATTTTAAATTTGATTATTTCTTAAATCAAGTCTTGAATATGAATATTGCTTCTTGATGAACCAAAATATTGCTATTGGTTTAAGACATTTCTTTTTTAGTTATTTTTAGTAATAAATGAAAAAGACTAATACAAAGCTGTGGAGCCTTATATGATCCATTTTAATTTAAAAAAAGAAAGATAGAAAGCTCAAACTTACTTTTTCTGTACCTTCTTGTTTTGAGGAGATCCTTACCCCAGCTAAAAATTAAAATTGTTAAATGTATTTTCTAAAACTTCTGTCAAATATTTCTCTTAAATGCTCTATTAGAACCTTAAGAGCATCAAGATGAAGGTTCCCAAAGAGCTTTTAGAGAAATATTTAGAAAACTTGTTGAATTAAGTTATTTGATACTTTTTAGACACATTTACTTTACAAAATATTATAACCTTTGTCTATGCAATTTTTTTATTCTAAAAAAGTTGTCAAGTTATTTTATTGTTTTCTCTCAAAATCATGAAAAAGTTTCAATACCAATTAATTTTACAGCTTGCAAAATACATCTGCCATAACTGTGGTAAAGGTGATAACGAAGAAAATATGCTATTGTGTGATGGCTGTGATGACAGCTATCATACTTTTTGCTTACTGCCTCCGTTATCAGAAATACCAAAAGGTGATTGGAGATGTCCAAAATGTGTAGCTGAAGAAGTTTCAAAACCTATGGAAGCTTTTGGCTTTGAACAAGCTCAAAGAGAATACACATTACAACAATTTGGAGAAATGGCAGATCAATTTAAGAGTGATTACTTTAATATGCCAGTTCATGTAAGTTGAATTATTTCATATTCAGGCAAATTTTTCAAAACTACAGCATTTTTTTCATTTTCTTTCCAAAGATGGTTCCCCCAGATTTAGTTGAGAAGGAATTTTGGCGAATAGTTTCCTCCATTGATGAAGACGTAACTGTTGAATATGGGGCTGATTTACATACAATGGATCATGGCTCAGGATTTCCAACTCAAACAAGTGTTAATCTGTTTACTTGCGATCAAGAATATGCTGAATCAGCTTGGAACCTAAATAATTTACCTGTACTACCAGAGAGTGTACTTGGCCATATTAATGCTGACATAAGTGGAATGAAAGTCCCATGGATGTATGTGGGCATGTGCTTTGCTACATTCTGTTGGCACAATGAAGATCACTGGAGTTACTCTATTAACTATTTACATTGGGGTGAACCAAAAACATGGTATGGTGTGCCCGGCACAGAAGCTGAAAAGTTTGAACACTCCATGAAATCAGCAGCTCCAGAACTCTTCCACAGTCAGCCAGATCTCTTGCATCAGTTAGTCACTATCATGAATCCCAGTATTTTAATGAGTGAAGGTAAAAATTTATTTATACTTAAAAAATATTCTAATATATTGAGTTATTGAATACATAGTGAAAATGTGATTTTCTTTATAGGTGTACCAGTATTTAGAACTGATCAGCACGCTGGTGAGTTTGTCGTTACTTTCCCTAGAGCCTATCATGCAGGTTTCAATCAGGGCTACAATTTCGCCGAAGCCGTGAATTTCGCTCCTGCCGACTGGATCGAAATCGGCCGTGAGTGCATAGCCCACTACTCAAATCTGCGAAGATTCTGTGTATTTTCTCACGACGAACTCGTGTGCAAAATGTCACTAGAACCGGAGAATCTGGATATAGGCATCGCCACTGCTACTTATCACGATATGCTTCGCATGGTACAAGACGAAAAGAAGCTCAGAAAGAACCTGTTAGAATGGGTACGTATTTCAGATATTCTTTGTTTACAATTTTTTTTACGATCATCTCTCTCAATCACGTACGCGTTCTATACATTCTTGACTTTGTTTTCTTTTTCTATCCCCTAATGCAAAGAGAAACTCACGTTGAATAGGACACAATCACAATTCGCGTTCTCAGAAATATCGCTCTGTACACGCGCTAAAAAATACGTTTCCTTTTTTCCGCGTAAAGTGGACATAGTTTCGTTAACTTTGATTATTTTTTTGAAAACGATTACAGTAGCGGTAAAGTATCATTCATTAGACTTCATTAGATTATTACCGCTTCGCAACGCGACTCGAGAGATAGGTCATCTTTTATTATGCACAAAGTACTACCGTGCATTATCTCGTTATCTCGTTAGTCGAAGAAATTGTGTTTACGATTTTGTTATTGTTTTTTTCTCTCTCTCTCGCGCGCAATGGTCAAACATGAAGGAAGGATACATTCGATGGGATGGGATGTAAACAGCACAAAAAATAATAAAAAGCACAACGTTGTGCAACGTTTATATACAGCTCGCTGTTACAACGATGAAATTGAGATTACTAGCGCACGGCGCTTCGCGGCTCGAAAAGTTCTTCTCAGCTCGTGCGGGTGATGTTCGCGCCGCGCACAGATTCCGCACAAAAAAATACAAATCGAACCCGACGGCCGTATATGTTCACACGCAGAAAGGGAAGTCGGAGCCGTGCGTGCGCGCGATCATCATCGTCATTATATACATTATATATATTTCTCTCGAGCGAAAATAAAAAAAGAAGCACAGAGAAGAAAGAGGCAAAAAGAAGAAAAAGAAATATCAAACTCCGATCGTGGATTAAATATACGGCCGAATAGACGCGTGTTTTATTGGTGCGCTGCTCTGCTATGGAGAGAGGGAAAGAGAGAGAGAGAGAGAGAGAGAGAAAGAGAGAGAAAAGCGATTATCCATGCGAATTGACGACTGCGAACGGAGCCGCACGGCGGGAGGGAGCCGACGTATGGAAAATGGAAGGGAGCGAGAGACAGAGAGAGAGAGACGGCGAGATGCCGCATACTGTGTGTTGTGTTGCTTGGGCGATAAGAGCCTAGCAGCGGCGGAGAAGGACACTTCTGTGGAATTGTGCAAAAACGACGCGCTCGCGCGCGCGCACAAACGCGATCTCGGACATCTATTCGTTTCGTTGAAATTCTCTCTTTCTCTCTTCCTCCTTTGCTCAGTTTGTGTGTTGTTCGAAAACCTGCAGCAGCGCTTCGCTGCGGCGCTCGGGCGAATCACTGCGCCTGCACTTTTTCGGTTCGTCATTACGAGTCTCGCCTCTATCTACCTATATGTGTAATGTGTGTATGTCGCCTAGAGCCGCCGCAGCCGCCACCGCCGCCGCCGCCGCTGCGTTGTTGTATATGTATCGCTTTCAGTACCTCACTCGTTTACGTACAGTCGTAGCGCATAGTTCTATGTAGCAACGGAGAGCCAGAGCCAGCACAGAGAGAGAGAGAGAGAAGCTCCTCGACACACAAAAGTTTCCGTGCATGTGTGTGTTGTGCTGTGCTGTGCACATAGCCAGCTATTCATATATTATTCGTAATTCACTTCCGACTGTGTTTATTCGTGTGTGATATCGCGTTCGAGACTCGCAGAGAGCCTCGCACATATAAAAGTTTTGCCGTTCGACGTTGTTTCTTCGTGCTGCCTGTGGTGCTGTTCTATTACGTTTTTTCGTTAACGTATAACGACAGAGTTTACGAAAAGAATTTTCGTATATCTCCTTATCCGGCAATCGAGTCCTCGTCGTTCGTCTATCAGTGGTGTGACTTCAGCTATAACATATTCTCAAAGAGGTAAAGGAGGAAACTTAACATTGTCTCGCACACAACTGCTGCTGCTGTTGCTTTTCAGCTCGCGTGTGGATATCTTTTTTCTCTCTCGTTCTCTCGCTCTCTCTTAGCCACCAACATACCTGGGTGATTGTACTTATCGTTACGAAGCATTTTGTTATTTTTTTTTCCCCTCGCGCCAACTAACCATATTGTCCATTAGTTAAAGCTATAATGCGCTAAATAAACATTATGTAACTCGCGTATTGTCGGTTTATGAGTTTTGCGATGCTCCTCGGGGGGCGATGAGTGCTTCGGACGATGCATAAGAGAGAGACTTTTATGCGAGGAGAGCTCTCAATCTCCGATAGGTTATGTACCTTTGCCGCGCGCCAGGCGGTTGATTTCAGCATTTTTCTCAAAACAACAAACCAACGCTTGATTCGCTCTCCGGCTCTTTTACTTCATTTCTCCCTCGCGTCGAGTTTTTTTTTATAGATGTATAATTGAGCTGAAAACAGACCGTTCCACTGATACTAAATTCACCATCTTCGATTCCTATAATTATCACTCGGGTCTCTATATTTTCCTCCTACCATATCTTATTCTCGAGCCTCTTATCTTTGATTTTACACGAGCGGTTCAATAAATACGTACACATTGCACGTTGTGTGCAAGTCGATTCTCGCGTAGTGTGTGTTTCCACATAAGCTACAAAGCTAATTGAAAACAATACGATGCGGGCCGTCCTAACCTCATTCCTTATTTTTGCTCATGGTTGCAGGGAGTAACTGAGGCACGACGTGAATCTTTCGAGTTGTTACCCGATGATGAGCGACAATGCGAGGCATGCAAGACTACATGCTTCCTTAGCGCGGTTACCTGCGAGTGTCAGCCAACGCAATTAGTTTGTCTCAAGCATTTTGCCGATCTGTGCGAATGTCCTCCTGACAAGCATACATTGAGATATAGATACACATTAGACGAACTTCCAAACATGTTGCAAAAACTCAAGCTGAAGGCCGAATCCTTCGATTCATGGGCTTCAAGGGTCAAAGAGGCTATGGATCCGAAAGGTGAAAAAGTAGAATTGACCGAGTTGAAAGAGCTTCAGGAAGAGGCTATCCACAAGAAATTTCCCGAAAGTGAGCTTTTGACTGCTTTAACAACTGCTGTCCAAGATGCTGAAAAATGCGCTAGCGTGGCAAGGCAGTTGCTGAACAGTAAGCAGCGCACCAGGTTTGTTATTTTTTCATATTTAAGTTTTTCTACATAAATGAGCTTGTCAATATTGATTTTTTTTTTTTTATGAATTCATAGGACTAGACAATCTGCTGATTCAAAGTATAAGTTGACTGTCGAAGAACTAACACAATTTTATAATGAAATTTCTAATCTTTCCTGCGAACTTAAAGAAGCTGAAGGAGTTAAATTTATTATCGATCAAGTTGATCAATTCCAAAGAGATGCAGAGGAATTAGAAGAACTTGATAATGATTGTGATATAAAAAGACTAGAAAAATGCATAGATTACGGTGATGCCATTTGCATTGAATTACCGCAGCTCACGCATCTTAAACAGGTAAATTTTTGTCAAAGACTTAATCAAATCTTTCTCTTACTGAACTTATAGAACTTAAGTTGTCAATATTTTTACTGTTACTAACTTTGTCTTTTTTATGTTTAATTAAGAAACTTCAACAATTACAATGGCTAAAAGAAGTTAAAGGTGTATTCGAAGACCCAAAATCAATTACAAGGCAAGAACTTGGTAAACTTATAGAAGATGGTATGAACATCCCTCCTCACAGTACTGTTGAAAGTTCTTTAGCCAAACTTCAGTCACTCATGATTGCCATTGATAATTGGGAAGATAAAGCCAAAGTGTATCTCCAACCAGTGGAAAGTAGACAAACGATTGCTGCATATGAAGATTTAATACGCGAGGCTGATCGTATTGATGCCTTTTTACCAGATTTAAGCAATCTCAAAGAAATGGTGAATAAAGCTAAAAATTGGTGCAAAGTTGTTGATGAAATACAGAGAAGAGATCAATTGCCTTACTATGATACTCTAGATGAACTTGTTCGTAAAGGTCGATCTATCCCATTGCATTTACCAGCTTTACCAATGCTTGAAACATCAATAGATCAAGCTGAATCATGGAAAGAGAAAACCGCCAAAACCTTCCTTAGAAAAAGTACTCCTTATTCATTAATGGAGGTTCTTTCACCGAGAATTGGTGTAGGTCTTCATTCAGTAAAGTCTCGTAAGAATAACAAGGGCGAAGATGCAATTGGAGCTGTATATATTTGTGATACCAAACTAGATGATTCGAATGACTCTGCCGCCGTTGTTGGAGCATTTAAACTAGCAGAGCAACGCGAGATGGAGGCAATGAAAAATCTACGCGAAAGGAATGTTGAAAAAATGAAAATAGAAGATGCTAAGTTTTGTGTATGTCGCAAGCCTAAATTTGGAAATATGATTAGATGTGAATTATGTAAAGATTGGTTCCACTGTAAGTAAATTAAAAATTTTGCTTAATATTTCTTTTCATGTATGATCAAATCAACTTAATTTTCGTTTTACTTTCAGCCGCAACTTGTGTTACTGTTCCACGTGCACCCCAAGCAGGAAATCCCTGTCCCAAATTTTTATGCCCTTGTTGTTTAAGATCACGCCGACCACGTTTAGAAAATATTCTAGCTCTACTGGTAATTCTACAGAAGATTCCTGTTAGAGTCCCTGAAGGTGAAGCTTTACAATGTCTAACAGAACGTGCCATGAACTGGCAGGTAAGAGATGATTTATTCATTTCAATTAAAATATTTGACTATATTAAATATGAAGTAATAAAATATCCTTTTTTTTTTACCATAGGATCGAGCTCGTAAAGCTCTAGCGGCCGAAGATGTAGCCGCCATTACAAATAAATTACATGCTGAAATGAAACAAGCAGAAGCAGCAGCAGCTAAACCAACTATTGACACGAAAAAAAGTACTCAAAATCCTGGACTAAATTCCAGAAAACAAACAGTCAGTGGCGCACAATCAGATGATAGTGTTAGCGTTCCTGTAAGTATCAAATTATGCGAACAAACTCCCAAAATAATTTAATATAATATCTTAAACTAAATTCGAAATAAATTTTTAGGAAGATGATGATGAAGATAAAATGGATGAAGATGAAGATATGGACGACAGTGACGAAGATGTTCTTACAATTGATGAAGATGAGCCCTCCAATTCCGGGTTTAACAGTAATGAACATGCTTATTCATCCGTGTCTAAATTTTCTTCTAAATCCTCTGGAGAAGATGTGATAACTTTGTCTAGTAATACTTTACAACGCCTAGAAGAATTAATGATGGAAGGTGATTTGTTGGAAGTTGAACTGGAGGAGACAAATTATATGTGGGCTATCGTTCGACGAACGAATATATCAATGAAGGGCATCCGCAGTTATGCACCTTTAAATCGAAGCAATGATGCTTTAGGAAATAAAAAGCCACCTCAGCAAAGAGGTCGCAAAAGAAAATCTGACGAAGTTGAAATATCAAAGAAATTCGGACGCCGAAGCGTGGAGGAGAAATCTGTAGCAAAACGCAAAGGTTCAAAAGAAACCAAATCAGCTCCAGTTACCATGAGGCGTGGACCACGCAAGGTATAATAAATTATCAACTAAATAATTGACGTGAATTGAATTGAATTTAAATCATTATTAATTCATGCTTTTTTTCTTTCATTAGATTAAACGAGAAGAAGATAAAGCACCTAAACGAAGAGTAGGTAATAGAAAGAAAACAAAACAAGACACTTCCGATGAAGAAGAAGACTGTGCTGCTGATAAATGTCTAAAGCCAAACGGTAATACTTTATTTTAACTTTTTAATACAAAATTTCTTTGCGAAAATGAATAATTATTAATATTGTATTAATGAATTATTTTTATAGGTCGAGAAGTTGATTGGGTCCAATGTGATGGAGGTTGTGATGGATGGTTCCACATGTATTGTGTAGGATTAGATCGTACAGAATTGGCTGAAGATCAAGATTACCATTGTGTTAGTTGCCGCGATCCAGACTCGGAGAGAATGGAAAAAGACGATAAGTGACAATATCTAAATCTTCATCTACTAAATTGTCCAATCAAAGTTTCTGGCTGTTAGTTTAGGAAATGCATGTTGAACACGATGTAAATATATTATATAAAAGTCGAGACATGCAGAATTCGTACAAGAGAACAATTATACGAAAGCCGATTTTTTAAAAGAATTAGATACTTTTTCGATAAAAATGTATTTGAGAATACGAGTTGAATATTTTCCATTCTAATCCAGTGAATAATGCAAATTCCTTCGGTTGCGTGACTGTAATGTTCTTGTAACATTCGTGAATGGTGAGAAAAAAATGTCACGCTATAATCAAGTGATAGACTAATTTTGACTGTTTTGAGTACTGTTTTAGGATGGAATATGCACATAAATGTATATAATTTACGTATAGTGTAAATGGTACGGAGAGAATGAATGTTTATAGGTTTAGTGTTATTGCAGGTATTACTTTATTGTTGAAGTTAACAGGGTCGTCTTGTGTATTTCATCGAGGTAAAACAAACCTCACAAAGAATGAAAAAATATTGTAGAGATCAACTCTCCTGTAAGAGATCTTTTAATTGTTGCTAACTTGAAGTAATTATAATATCTCTTGCCAATAAAAACAATTCACTTATATTAAATGATATTGCTTATTGACAAATAAAATTTTCTAACTACACAAATGCAATCGAACTGATTTAATAAATTATGAGTTGAAGTTTTGATTAAAAATTATGGAAATTTATCAAATTATTACATAGAATAAGTTATGCATATCACATTTGTTCATTAAATTATAACTGAAAAATTTACTTTGTTCATTGATGACCTAAACATTTCATCAGTTGTCTTTTGTTGAAAAAATTATTGCATAAGTACTATATTTTGAACGAAATTTCTGGTACTAATCGATTAATATTAATAGTATACTAAATTATACCTGTGAATGCAACTAAATTACTTGTTAATACTTAAAAAATGTGCAAAATTATATATGATATAATGAAAAACAATTTTCATTAATTTATTACAATTTAGTATGTAAATCAATTTAGAAATGCGAAATGTTTGTTTTTTTTATTCATAAATTTTGATCGAGTTTTTATTTTTTTAGTGTATTTGGCAATACCTGACATGTTTATACTGTTAAAGTGATAATGATGCTGATGTTTTTATGAATGATTTTTCAACTGCGAAATATTAAAATATCAAGTTGAAATGATACAATATCGTTATATTTGTCCTGAAAAAATAATTTTCATTAAAAAATAATTGATCTCGAAGTATTCGAAAAAAGAATTTTGCAAACACCCATGGATAGTTTTCTTCCCTGTTAACCCTTTTTCAATTGTGTTCAACTTGATAGATGAGTACAAGAGCAACAATGTATAAATGTATGATCAGTCAATGATTAAGAGCAACTGTGTTTTAGCTTTAACTGTTACCGGGTACTTTATTGATACATGAAACCTTAATTGTTTTACAAAGTAATAAGATTATCACGCTGATCTAGAGTTTGATATACAAATTGTACGAGAAAATAGTTTCGATCAAATGTATATAACGAACCAATCACACTTTGGAATGTGAATAAAAGTTAATACTTAAATATGCTAACTGAAAAGCGCGAGCTCGTACATGTTCATACAAGGTATTATTTAAAAGAAAAAAAGATTAAAAATTGTTAGATGTTATGGCGACCGGGCGTTCGCGCACGTACCGTGTGTATGTACATAAAGCATGTATAACACGGGGCCCCGTCACACATGTCATAAAAATTTAGAAACTATATGGAATATTATTATAAAAAAAACTTTCTATGAAGCGAAGAAGAAAATGGTAATAGCATAAATGTGAAAGTTAAACGAAAAATTATTATAAACCTATTATTTTTATTATCTTCATAATCTATTATTATATACTTATAATATTAACGTCATTGTACCTATAGCTGTATAGAGAGACAAATTATCAATTATTACGTTGAGAAAAATTGTGATTTTCAAAGGAAAAATTGTAATATAATAAAAATATTACTTATCATCACTCTGAAAAAGAAAAACACCGTCTTTTGCCCGATCAAGGCTCAGCTCATTCTTACCTCCAGAAGATCAACTTCCTAATGCACACGATCATTCCACTCTTCATATAACAAGAGCCAAGCGCTCGATATTAAGATTCAAGGCATTCTCATACCGCGATAGAATCAATTAAAATTGAAACGAAGGACGATGATCACGGATCTCCGCGATCGAGCAAAGCAAAAAAAAAATGAGTCAATGCTCATCCCCGCACGGCGAACTGCTGCTGCTGCTGCGATCGTCATCGGTAGGCTCGAGGAGCTCCCAAAATGGATTAATAATAACGCGCGTATCGAAAGCCAGCAGAGGAAAGGTACGAAGACCCCGAGGAAGACTGCTGCTGCTGATACACTCAACTCTTGGCTTTAGTGCTAATGACGAATAACGGTGCAGAAATCTCGGCGCAATGAGCTGGCCTCCCGCGCGACACCGTCAGCAGCAGCAGCAACGGCGTGAAAATCCACATTCGATCCTCTCCGATGCGTACTTGAATCATCGAGTGTACGTGTATGCGTATTGTAATGATGTGTGCGCGAACGATGAGCTGTCAATGGCGCGGCGGCGATTTCGACGTAATTCGAGAGTCTCTATATACTGACGTATATTCACGATGATTATCATAACGCGGTATAAGTATACATAAGTACTTGGACATTGTGCTTATCGCAGCTGTGGGCGATGAGTAATCGCGGGGACTCGCGGCGCGCACAATCTCGCGCGTTCAAAAAAAAAAGCTCCGCCGCGCTCGGCTAGAGTTCCTTTCGGTTCTAAGCTTACACAATATGAACAATCATCGATCGCGCGGCTAGCTTAGCTAGCTGGGTGATGCGCGATAGGCTTTAGCACACATCTTCCAAAAAAAAAAGCAGACGTCTGTGGGGTGGGTAAAAACGATCGATCGATAAGCCAAGTGACACTCGAGAACATACCGTCTACTGTTTCGCGCGCGCGTCACACGAGTAATAGCATATCCAGAGTTGTAATCTCGGATCGATAGTCGAAATTTCGGGGATTTTACGACGATCGACGCGTACACGTACGATGTGCGCGTCATTCTCAACTCGATGCCAATTCGATGTTGTTGTTTTTTTCTTAAACAACGATGTATCAATGTAACCATTATTTGCATAGCCGATTTGAAACAATGAATCGAGCTCGATCGTATATAGTGGCACACGCTGCGTTACGCGGCATTTATCAAACACGCTCTTTGCGCGACGATCGAACTACCATACTTCGACGACGCATCGTCATCGTCGTACATCGCGCGCACGCACACGTTGTTTTGACTTTTTTTTTGCCATAGTTAGTAAACAGCCGCGTGAGTATAATGTATAAGTAATAGGCATGTATCGGTTGTGTGCGAACACGACGCGCACGTGAACACACACAGACTGTACAGAGACATTAAACGCGTACAGTATATCGGTGTGTGTGTGTGTGTGTGTGGGTGATCCGTGATAAAACATCGTGTTCGCTGTATCGTGAATCGCTTAACAATACAAGAGCCGTCGTTTTATATACGGCTTGTTAATTGTTTTACGATATGTACTACCTATATGAGCACGGCCACACGTAGTAGTAGTAGTAGAGGTACATTTTGTATCTAGATACACACTTGCAGGTCGTATAATATGCCGTGAGTTGTTGTTGTATCGCATACATTGTCTCTCGCTTTTTTTATACACACAACATATATATAGGTATATATTAAGTGTAGTATAGTACAAGAGAGAGAGAGAGCCGAAGCGAAGCACGTCGACTTGCAGCGAGTTCGCAAAGCAGGGGGGAAGCTTACACACATATATATTTCACATATATTTATATAGGAGTTTATATATAAATGTATATTCGACTCCCATCGAGCTGCAACTGCCGCAGGAGGCCTAACTACTATCTATATATGTGTTTGTGTACACACAGGTATAAGCGGCAAGGGATACGCGAATATCGAGCCAGCCAGAGCAAGCAAGCCCCGCAGGCAAACTTCGGCGCGGCCAGGCAGCGTATATAGACAGCAGTTGGCTGGCGATTGGCACGCAGGACACAGCAGCAGCTCCGAATTCAGCAAAGTCGCAGCAGCGTGCAAAAGTTGCTGCCTGAGCAGCGCCAGCACAGTGTCTCTCGCTCTCTTACTCGCGCGTCGTCTCTCTCACTTTTCGCGAGCCAGGCAGGAGTGTTTTATGTGCGAGTGTATGTGTGTGTGTGTGTAATACTCATGATACATCAGAGTTTGCACGGGCGCGAGTACCAAGAGAGGTAGTGAGTCACTCGCGACGACGACGACGACGACGAGCTGAGCAAGCTGAGTAGCAGCAGCGGAGGTCGCGCGCTTTGAAACTCGAGAGAGAGAGAGAGAAGACACAGACACACTTTGCGGGGACTACTTTGGCGAGCGCAGTTCCGATCGAAAGTCGGAGCAGTGCACATTATACATCGTATCGTCGCAGTAGTCGATAGAGACGACGCACGTTTATCTACGACGGCCCGGCTCTCTATCTATTTTTCTCGTATACATAGGGATTTTACTACGTGCATACATACATACATACACAGCGTATATATAGAGCTGCGTGCCGAGCGGGACCCACCCACACCGTAGCGTGTGCTGCTGCTGCAGCGCTGCAGGATTATAATACAGATAGGATAGGATAGGAGATAGGTGGTGGTTGTTTGTTAAGGTGCCTTTTTAACACGCTCGCGCGTGCAACTTTTGTGTGTTCGTGCGTGCGTGCCTGCGTGCTCGCGCAGTGTTTGGTTGTGCTTAATACTATTATCTACCGCTGCTGCCGACTGCACGGTGCAGGAATCAGGATCAGCAACATGGCCACAATCGTGGACGAACGCCAGGAGCTCCTCGAGCGATTTCAGGCGGTGAGTTTGAAGCTTTCCTTTTCATTTTTTTTTTTTTGCTTCTTCTACTTCATCTCGCGTATCTCTTGCACGTTACCTTACCATTACGATTTCGCCTCGACATACCTGCACACGCTGCGGTACGTATATATAATATCGCTTTTGCGATAAAGAGACGACGGCAGCAGCAGCAGCAGCAGACTCTCGCACACATGCACATGAGCTCTCTGGGCTACATTATATACACACATACGTACGTAGTATCAGGAACGCGAGCTATGCGCGCGTACAGTACATATACAAGGTATATACACAGACATATATATATAATATGTATATGAACGCGATTACGTAGTTGTGCAAATAGCACCATGATGATTACATCGGCGAGCGCAAAGTCTCGGCTCTCGGCTATACGCTCATAATGAGAGAGCGTCAAAACTAGCTCTCTCTCTCACTTATGTACTGCGAAAAATATCACGATTTCAGGATCTTTTTTTCGTCCTTCTTTGCTTTACTTCCAAATTGATGTGTGCGCAGGTGGTCTGCAAAGTGCTGCAGCCACGAATTCGTATAATAGTAAAAGAGGCATGCGATGCACGCACAAGACGCGCTTCGTCATCTCTCCGTCTCGCACCTATGGTGCTTTCTATACACGCGGTATGATCCTATTGACGCTATATAGCTTGACAGTAGCTCGACCGCGTGACGCGTCACGCGTGTGCATCGAATTTAAATACTCGTGCACATAAATTTATAAGAGATCGATAAAAAAAAAATTTAATAAATGCTGATCCTCTCCCTCGACACCGCAGATGGACGAGAACGGCGACGGCTTCATCGATCTGGCGGAGCTGCGCACGGCCCTCGACCAGTGCGGCTTCAAGATGCCCGGCTACAAGGTGCGCCGCATGATCGAGGACTTCGAGGACAAGCGCAAGCCCCAGGACAAGGGTCGCCTGAGCTTCGACGAGTTCGAGGCGCTGTGTCGCGAGCTCCGTGCCAGCGAGCCCAGCTCCACCTTCAAGCAGGTCGTCTCCAAAAAGGAGAACCTCGAGACACTGGGCGGCATCTCGGCGGCCTCGAGCGTCGGCACGACTCACTCGGTCCGCCTCGAGGAGCAGCTGGCCTTCAGCGACTGGATCAACTCGAATCTGTCGCGCGATCCCGACCTGAAGCACCTGCTGCCCCTCGATCCAGAGGGACGTCAGCTGTACGAGCGCGTGAGGGACGGCGTGCTGCTCTGCAAGATCATCAATCACTCGTGTCCCGACACCATTGACGAGCGCGCCATCAACAAGAAGAACCTGACGCTCTATCGGGCCCACGAGAATCTGACCCTGGCTCTGAGCTCGGCCCAGTCGATCGGCTGCAACATCGTCAACATCGACGCGCACGATCTCAGCAAGGGCTCGCCCCATCTCGTACTGGGTCTGCTCTGGCAGATCATCCGTATCGGCCTGTTCAATCAGATCACCCTGGAGAACTGTCCGGGCTTGGCCAGACTCCTGCAGCAAGGCGAGCGTATCGAGGACCTGTTGCGTCTGTCGCCCGAGGAGATACTGCTGCGCTGGGTCAATCATCATCTCGAGCGCGCCGGTGTCGGGCGACGATGCGCCAATTTTCACTCCGACATCACCGACAGCGAGGTCTACACCCATCTCATCAGGCAGATCGCGCCCCGAGAGGCCGGCGTCAGCATGGAGGCCCTCATGGAGACCAGCCCGCTGCATCGGGCCGAGCTCATGCTTCAGCAGGCGGCGAAGATCGACTGTCGCAGCTTCGTCACGGCGGCCGACGTGGTCAACGGCGTGCACAAGCTCAATCTGGCCTTCGTGGCCAACATGTTCAACAAGTGGCCGGGTCTGGAGCGACCCGACGACGATCCCGCACTGCTCGAGGGCATCGAGGCGCTGGAGGAGTCGCGCGAGGAGCGCACCTATCGCAACTGGATGAACTCGATGGGCGTGTCGCCGCACGTCAACTGGCTGTACACCGATCTGGCGGACGGTCTCGTGCTGTTCCAGCTCTACGACATCATCAGGCCCGGCACGGTGAACTGGCCCAAGGTGCACAAAAAATTCTCCAAGCTGCGCAAATTCATGGAGAAACTGGAGAACTGCAACTACGTGGTGGAGCTCGGCAGACAGATGAATTTCTCGCTGGTGGGCATCGCCGGACAGGACATCAACGACGGCTCGGTGACGCTCACCCTGGCGCTGGTCTGGCAGCTGATGCGCTCGTACACGTTGTCGGTGCTGAGCGGGCTCAAGGGCCAGCCCGGACAGCCCGTGGTGGAGAAGGAGATCGTCCAGTGGGTCAATCAGAAGCTCCAGCAGGCCGGCAAGACGACGTCGATCAAGAGCTTTCAGGATTACGCAATAGCCGACGGCAAGGTCATCATTGACCTCATCGACTCCATCAAGCCCGGCATCGTGAATTACGACCTCGTCAAGGAGGGAGGCAACGACAAGGTATGTGTACAGCAAATTTTATTTTGCACAATCCTGTGTGGCAGGCATACACGTGCCTTTTGTGTTATATTGTGTATGTACGGTGTGTCGCGGCGCGCGCGCGCGCCTGCGAGTGTTCGCGCAATTCATTCGCGCTAAAATAATAATGTATTTTATATACGAGCCGTGTTTTCACTTTCGTTGCTCAAGCCACACGAATTTATTATGTTTTACGCGCGAGTGTATATAAAAAACGCGCGGACACCGCGATCACAATTATTTTATACACGTTTACCGAAATCGATTCTCATTATTCTTATTTTTTTTTTTTATTCGACCACTCGAATGAACTCGTGCGCGAGCGATCGTTTTTATCATCGCTTCTCTGCGTGCATTTTTCTCGATTAACGCTACACTAGATACCGAGAGTTTTTACTCTCGATCGAGTCGCTCGCCTGTTGGAAAGAAAAACAATTCATAGATATCACTTTTCAGTGGAAAAAGTATAAATGAACTAAAAATAAATAAAAAATTCAACCGCGAGCTAGCTCATTGTTTCGAGAGTCGCGTATACGCGCGCGGATATCTGTTTCGATGCGATAAGCGCTCGAGACAACGTCAACGACTTCGAGTGCGCTTATACACTTTTTTTCCCCCCCGATATACATTTTAAAATACACTTTGCAAAAAATATTTCGCAACGGTTTTGTAAATAACTTTTTAATATTGATTTATTTCTCTTTGCCACTCGCAAACAATCGCAGGATAATCTCGACAACGCCAAGTACGCGCTGTCCATAGCCAGGAAATGCGGAGCCCGCGTCTACGCCCTGCCCGAGGACGTCACCGAGGTCAAGCAGAAGATGGTAATGACTGTTTTCGCTTGCCTCATGGCGATGGATTACGTGCCAAATATGGATTCGAAAGAGCCGCCGCAGCTACAGCCACAGTCGAATAACACTCGAGAGAATAACGGCCAGCAGCATTGAGCAATTGAGAACCGCGCGTGAAATATAATGAGCTGCTGCTCGGCTTTAGGTACATTTTATACATAATATATATGAAAAACAAATATTATATATATAACAGACATATTCCATGGAAGAAAAAGAAAGAAAAAAGGAAGCGAAGAAAGATGCTATAGGTTACCCCTCCGGCCTCAATAAGATTTATTTTGTACATATGTAACCCGCATATACATATATTATTATATTTATTTATTTATACACAATACATATATATTTATATTTCATATATATACGCGTATAGATTATATGCTTTATAGAACGTTTATAGGTATTATTGATATACATTTACAATACGTGTGTATTAACAATACACAGTTATCGTTTATTTACATTAAAAATTAAATTTATGTAATTAATTAATTTACATATAATTATAAAATTATATATTTGTATGAGTTACGACTTTTACTTATACGTTACTATTCAAAGTAGTAAATTTCGGGTGCATCGATTTCTAACAAGTAGGAAGCTAATAATTAAAGGTGATAATAATACAAGAAAGAGCCTAATAATTACGGCGTAAGTAAGCACAATTGTTATATCGTTAGGCGCTTCGCGAGTCATTTTCTACGAGAGGCTATTTTACTATCAATTGTAGGATCCTGAAAATGCACAAAATTGCATTGGAAATATTTTTACAGCGACAAAATGATTATATATTACTTACTAATATATATTATACAAAAAAAGTAGAACGTGTAAGCAGGTAAATTGTAAATTACCTATTTAATAACGTATTTTTTCAAGTATACAATGAGAAGGTAAAAAACACACTGTAGCTAAATGCATTGAAAAAACTTTATATTTAGAAAAATTATTTATGTATATGTATGTATATATACATGGTTTAGATTGAACGATTGTTTCTCGAGCTCCTTTTATGAAGAACGATGCAGTCATGGCTATTTTAATTTTCAAACGCTGGCTTTACTCCTGTGTGTTATGAAAAAAAAAGGTTTTCATATGTATAGTGCCATACACTTGAAATATTTCGTGCTGTTCTGAATCGAGGAATAACTTTCTAGAAAATTCACCGAGACAGATCAATTATCTAATCATTTTTAATAAGCTCACGTGCAAAAACAGCAAAAAAACAGGTGCAATGACAAAGAATGCGTTGTTCATTTATTTATTTTCTCTTCTAATATGTAATGCAAGAACTATAAATACTTGCTAAACTCGAAAAAGTGCGTTAAATATTTAACAAGTACTGTATACCGAATTAATTCGTCTTAAATAGTCAGTAATTTAATGCCATGTAAAAACCCAGTATCACGCCATTATGTACTCGAAATTCTTGCGAATGCGAGATTTTGGTTCATACTTAGGCTGATCTGCGATTTCGTCAAAATTTATCGGCTTAGCTTAAAAGGGTAATCGTTTAATTGTGCAATATGTTTGTAAATAATTAATTTAATTAATTTAATTGCTACAGGAAAATATGAATGTAACTCATTGGGTTGAAATAAATTGTCTTTATTACAATTTTAAAAATCGTCACATTTAGATTATCACTAAAGTTATAGGAATACAGCTGAATCATATTCATCATTCTTTTAAATGAGTGAACTTATTTCCAATCGCAGAACATGAACTTCTTCATATTTATTAGAATCATCTTGGGTATCAAAAGATGATTATGTGCAATATAAAATGAGTAATAATATAGAAGGAATTTACAAATTTATAAAAACTTTATTTGTAGATAAGTAATTGAATAAACCTTTTCTGCGCTATTTATTTTGATATATACAACAAATTTATAAAAAAATTATGTAAAATCATTATCAAAATCTGCAATAAACTTTTTAAATACAATCTGTTGAATTTTATTCATCATCATTGTTACTTTACTTAAAAATATATCCTAAATCAAAAGGATGTATTTTTCATTCATCACAAAGATAATTAAATTACCTTTTGATCATTTTGCTAATAAATTACGTAAGTTCACAAAGCAATACTGACTAGGAATGTGTCTGTACAAATCGAAACTTCAATTTTATTTTATAAAATTAATTATAGATTATTTAGTAAATCTAAATTCGGCACTGCATCTTGAATTTTACCCTGTGAAATCATGTATTCTGAAGCGCCTATGTAAAAAGCGACCACAATACCGATTACACTCGCGATGTATATATTTCGCGGAAAAATTATTCCAGTAGCTACTGCCAGACCCAAATACGTCACGTATCTAGCCCAATTTTCTTGAGATTTACGGCCAAGAATGTCGGTATCTAAAAAATGATCGAGTATTAGTCATTGATGTTTGCATTTGAAAATTGAAAATGATTCATAGATTGTTCACGCACCGACGCATATGTTGTCTTTTTTAATAAATCGTTCTGCACATTTCTCACACATATCTGGGCCGTCACCATAGCATCCGTCGCAAGCTCTGTCACAGGCTTGAACAGAAATAAATAAAAATTTTAATTCATTTAAACTAAACATTTTATTCAATTCATTGAACTTTTTACAAACATAAAATTTAGTGCTATAATTCAGAATGAGTTTCTGTACCTATGCAAGTGAAGTTGCCTTCATTATTGACGCAAAAATGATTTTTTGAGCAGCTCTCTTCATTTTCTACACATTCATCTATGTCCACGCAACCTTTTTCTTCAACTTTTCTCCAACCTGAATGACAATCCTCAGTACAATCTCGTGGACTACCACCTGTACAATCACCTTTACAAGCTGAATGACAGGCAGTACACAACAGTTTCTTTTTATCTTTGTAAGATTGATAGAATCCGCTAGCACATTCAAAGCACGAGTCACCTGTATAACCTCTGTCACAAGTGCATTTACCATTTCCTTTTCTAGTGCCAGCTCCCTTGCATTTGCCATTATTGTTGCAAACGCTGTCTGGAAAGCCTGGACATTCTGTACATTGTGGACCATATGTATCTTTGGGACAACATCTTTCAGCTTTGGTAATACATAGATATTCAAATAAATTAGGATCAGTCTCTTGTTTTTTAAACCACCATTCTTCTATTTCACTTTCTAATTCTTCAGCCAACGAGTGACATTGGGTTTCACCATGATCGAGATCCTTACAAACATTTTCTTGAATTTCAATTAGCCTAACTTCGCTAGTTTTGTAAGAACCAAGCTTATCTTCTTCCCAAGCGCTGTCACCACCTTCGAATTTTCCTCTACTTGTCTTGTCCATTCCCTAGAAGATAAAAAAGAAAATATTAGATTATCAATAGAAAGATGTAACTCATCAACTAGTTACTGCAACAAGTTACTTACTTTTTTGAAACTTTGAACTAATACTTTACATGATGCACAAGGTGGCAGTACAGCATTTTTGGCCTCTTCTTTGTTTTTGTTATTCGTTTGACATTTGTGAGGTGGAAAACTTACGAGTAAAATTAACGATAAAAGCAAAAGGCAACGCATGATTGTGTAGATAATCAAACGAACGTCGCGTAAACAAAAGAGATCACAGATTTTAGAGTAATTTACAAAAGTTGTGCGAGATCAGCTGTTCATCAGAAAAAACTCCGTAATCCCGGTCGATTACAAAACTTTGACGTACACACGGTGACGCGTGGATAGCAGAACTATTTACAGAAGCATCCAGACACACACACACGTTCACGTACACAACACGTTCGCTACGATCGGAGCAGTTTAAAAAACATTAAAATGGTATTAAAACTTTGTTGGAGGTGTTTTTTATTAGCAAAAAACAACCAATGGCGAGCTGCCACTTTGCCGGCAGTTTTGTCTGTGATAGCATAAGGGTTAAGCCACAAAAGCTCGCGTTAGTTTGCGGCGCGACTCACGAATATTTCTGCGGTTACTGCCTGTCGGCAACGCAACAACTCGCGGAAGTCGGAGCGCGCGCGTTTCTCGAGTGTGTAAGCGCAAAACACGAGAATAAAGCGAATGGAGGTATTTTAAATACTTACTACACTTTTGGTGAAGTTTTCTAATTTTGTGTAAACAAAATTTGCTATATTTATCGAGTAGTAAGTAACATTACTCTTAAATAGCGGCGTTCGACGCTAATGGATTCGTCAACGGACTTATACACACGTTCGAAGTTTCGACCAATTGTAGAAGCCTTGTAAAATTATAACGTATCGGATAGGCCTCTCGAAGCAGCAGCAGCAGCAGGCAGCATATGTGTACACGCTCCGCAAACTCGATTCTGCTGCTGGAAAAAAGCAAGTTGGAGCGAGTGCGAGAGAGAGAGAGAGGGAAGAAAGAAATACCGTAGTTTGATCTAGCTCTCTCAGCTGCGACTCGCTGTGCTCTGCTCTGCCTTCGATATATACATACTACATGCCACAGTACGTGCGAACGGCCGACGATCAGTCAGTGAGAATTTCGCGAGCACGGTGTAAGCACGCACAGCACGTTTTGATACAAACCAAAAAAAAATTCATTTGCCCCCTCGTTCTGCCAAAAGCAGTAGGTATAATATTATTGTAAAAGATAATAAAATACGTACTCCTCCTTCTCTCTTCAATATCTCTGCCCGCTCTGCAGTGTCTGGAGTCGTTGTTCTCTGTTTTTGATATGGTTTTCGATACAAAAAAAAAATTACGGAAAAGTGATAATGCGTGCGTGAGCCCGCGAGTGTGTATGAGTGGTGGTGCTACTGCTGCTGCTGCATGTGTTGTACATAACTTTTGTCATGCATGTATGTGACAACTTTGCGTGTGTCAAAAGTTGCCTCGCACGACGACGATCTTCCTCGAAAGTATGCTGATACGTGGATCACTTGTGCTCTCGGCGAAACCTGTATAAATTACCTTATTATTATATGTAGTACGTGTGTGCTCGAGAACCTACTTTGTCGAGCTGGACGACAACGTAATATTTTTTTTCTGCCTCTTCTCGTTTCTCCTGTGCCCGCGATTATTATCATTATTATTGTAACGTCGTGCATGTGTAACGTCAACGACGGTGTGTCGTTTATATTATTCACGTCATATATCGTGTATTAATTCCTGTAGTGCCTCGCTTCGTGAGCAGAGCTATGTGCTCGAAGCGGCCTACATGCCACATGCACTACTATCGAAGGCACAGAGAGACAGAGAGAGAGAGAAAGAGACTCGATTTTATTAATCATGTAGCATCGAACGCGCTCTCTCGATTGTGTATATATACATAACAATTGTAACACGACCCAATGATACGATTGTTGCTCCGAAATTCCCGTTCGATCGCGTGTGTATACAACGTACACTACGGCACATATGTACCCCGCGCGATACGTATTTTGATCTGGATTTTTATTTTGTATTATTCTATCCAACTGTATCGATGATGCACGTTTCAAGTAGCATACGATCGGCGTTGCTCGCGCGTATAGGATAATTTTCCTGCCTGATTGACCAAAATAGTACCTATCAAGTGTAACGAGTGTTGACCTTAAAGTACCCAGCAGCAGCAGCAGTGAGCAAGAGAGCGAGCGAGTGAGAAAGAGCGAGAGAAGGCACAAGTGTGTGTCGTATATCCTTGTGTTTTCAGCTGTATGTGTAAACACTCATACCTAATCTCGAAAGAGAGAGAGCGATATATATGTAATGCACAGCATATTACTCATTCACCATGCCGTAAAGTCGGGCAATTTTTTATCGTTCGACGTTTCGAGCTTAACATTTATATGTGCACGAGAAGTCCGAGAGGCGTTCTATATCATATATTTTTTTTTCCTACTGAGCTTTTAAGTGCTTTGTTTGTTTTGACTTTGGAAAAAAAAGAGAAAAAAAAATTCGTCGTGAGGTCATGCTTGTTACTTACATTTAAAGAGCTTAACAGATACTACACAATTTTTATTTTCATCTGTTGAGTTGAAAATTCAATAAATTTAAAAGGACAGAATTTAATGAAAATTATGTCAATACTATATCAGTAAATTATAAAAGTTGACATATAAAAAGTTATTTATCCTATTAGATAAAATCTTTCAAATTTAATTTAGATGTAGAATTTATCAAAAATAGATAATATGATGATATGATCCAATCAGAAGGTTTAATCTGAAAATCACATTTACCAAAAAATATTCATTTTAAAGTATACCAATCATTTAGATCATTGATTACTACAAGGACCACTCTTATAAAATAAATATTTAATTGGCTGAAGGTTTCTTTTGTTGAAAACTATCCAAACAAATATTTTTGTATAATTTCAGATAAACTGAACGGTGCACAGTGTAAAAGAAGTAAAATAAATATTGGTGGATGGCAGGCATTGAAAATGAGAGAGTGCTTTTAACTGAAGCAACAGGAAATCAGTAGCAGCAGGGTAACTTGCTACAAATGGTGAGTGTTTCAAGGATGGGAGAAACTGACTATTCGTAACTAATACATTATTCGTTTATTGCAGATGTTTACTCAGTATGTCAGAGAACGGTATGCAAGAAGAAGAAGACGAAGTTTCCAACAGCGAGGAAAGTACTTCATTATACATATTTCCAAACACAATGAACAACACCACAGCAGCAGCAGCAGCAGCAGCAGCATCAGCAGCAGCTGCAGCAGCCACAGCGGCAGCAGAAGTACACGGTGCAGAAGTTGCAGGCCATCAGCAGCGTGCAGTAGTAGAATCAGTCGCAGAGGAGTCAATCAGCGCTTTGGAGTCGATCTCGTCGACTCCGAGGATACCCGGCAGGCCGCTCAGTGCTTTTCGTACGCACGCCCGGTCTGCTAGCCATGGAGGTGTGCTGCTGGCCAGCTCGGCAGCCAGCGGAACGCCCGTCAGACCTGGCAACTCAAACTGGACCGGCGGCCCATTTTCCGCGGCCGGACAACCGGTGCGACCTTCCGCGCTTAAAAAGCCAGGACACCAGCGGGCATTCAGTCAAGGACAAGTGGTCGAGGTACAAACCGAATCCGGCCAGAAAGTTAGCGGGCACAGTCGCGTGGGCTCGAAGACCGACTTCATTCTGCCGACGAATCACCGGGAAGACGCGCCGCGTCCCCATGCCGCCAACAAGACGTCTTTTCGAGGTCACTCGAGGCAGGCCTCAAGGTCCGAGTCCATCTACACGATACGCCGCACGATAGCGCCGTCCTGGTGGAGGCGGCTCTGGGCGCACTGCTGCGGCTCGACCGTCGAGGAGCCGAACTGCCGGATCATTCGACCGAGTCATTTGCCGCCGCCCAAGACCCTGCGACCCCAGCAACCGCCGCCACTGCAAATCGGTGTTATCGATAATAGGTATGACCTTGTTTCGACAGCTCGCTGCACTATGTTCGTTTTTCAATGTTGGATATTTCATAATTATCTCGTTTGTTTTTTCTCTTTCGCACAGAATACGCACAACAAAGTACAACGCTTTGAACTTTTTGCCCAGAAATTTAATGGAACAGTTTCATCGAGTAGCGAATCTGTATTTTATTTTTATCGTTCTACTCAACTGGGTGCCGGCGATCAATGCATTTGGCAAGGAAATCGCCATGATACCCGTGCTCTTTGTCCTCGGTGTGACCGCATTGAAAGATTTCGTCGAGGACAGGAGGAGGCTCGCCAGTGATAAACGTGTCAACAATTCGACTTGTCGAGTTTACATAAGGTAACGCCTCGTTAACTCGATCTTTCCGAATTCTCATACATTCTTCCGTTTCTTTGTATGCATATATTTATTTTTCTTTGTGATTTTAGAGAGGGAGATAGATACGTTAAAATTCCTTGGAAAGACGTCAAGGTTGGCGATTTGGTGCACTTGTCGAACAACGAACTGGTACCCGCCGACATGTTGCTGCTACGAAGCAGCGATCCCCAAGGTTTCGCTTTTCTCGACACCTGCAATCTCGACGGGGAGACTAATTTGAAGCAGAGACAAGTGATCCCGGGCTTCCTCGATCTGCAGGCCACTTTTAAACCGTCGGAATTTCGCTCCTTCATCGAAATCGATAAGCCGAGCACGAAGATCTATCGGTTTAACGGCGCCGTGGTGCATCCCAACGGCGTGCGAGTGCCCGTGTCGACGGAGAATCTACTTCTGCGTGAGTGCGTTCTGAAGAACACGGACTTCATAGAGGGCATCGTCGTCTACGTCGGCCACGAGACCAAGGCGATGCTGAACAACGGTGGTCCGCGTTACAAGCGTTCGCGCCTCGAGAAGCAGATGAACTACGACGTGATCTGGTGCGTCGTGATCCTCGTGATACTGTGCATCGTCGGCGCCGCCGGCTGCAGATTCTGGCTGTCGACTTACGCGTCAGCGGGCGAGGTGCCGTTCCTCGAGAACACGCAGGACCCGGCCTACGAGGGCATGCTAACTTTCTGGACGTTCGTGATTATACTGCAGGTCATGATACCGCTCAGCCTCTACGTAACGATTGAGATGGCCAAGCTCGGCCAGGTCTTCCATATCATGTGCGACAAGGAGCTGTACGATCCCGAGACTGATCGACCCGCCGAGTGCCGAGCTTTTAATATAACGGAAGAACTTGGACAGGTGAATATTGTCGTTACATATATTATTGTTTTTTCCTGTTACCGAAAAATTCTGAGGCTAAATTTTCACATGTCTTCCAAAAATAGATACAATACGTATTTTCGGACAAAACGGGAACCTTGACGCAGAACAAAATGACTTTTCGAAGATGCGCGGTCGGTGGCCAAGACTACGCGCACGTCGGCGATCTCGACCAGATCGTCGCCTGCACGAGATTGAAGGAGGACCTGCTCATCGGTACCTGCAGGCATCGACTCCAGGAGTTTCTCATACTCTTGGCCATCTGCAATACCGTTGTGGTGAACACTCATCCGCACCACGACAACATGAACTCGAGCGGCGTGATCGAGGAGCCGCAGACCAACGGCACGGACACCACGCGCTACTTCTTCAACAGATACATGAGACTGAACGAGTCGAATAACTCCAACAACGCCAATAACGTCAACGAGACGAGCGATACGGCATCGACCGAGGTGCCCGAGACGCCCACCTCCTTGATACCACCGACGAACCAGATGCTGACCCCGCCGGCGATGAATTTATCGCCGATCGATAAGTCCAGCGTCCCGAGCGATAAATTATCAAGGTAACGCACGCGCCTACGACATTTCATTATTTTTCATTTCCAGACGGTAAAATTGTTATCGATATCAATTCTCTTTCTCTCGTATCAGACCAAGGCTGCTTAACCTGTCGGGATTGACAGGCTTCAATTTATTAGCAAAGAGACTGTCCCCGTCGTCTAGAAATAATTCAAGCTCGATCATCGAGGAAAATGAAAAATCATTGCTGGACGTCTCGATCAATCCGGCGATATACGAAGCCGAAAGTCCCGATGAATTGGCTCTGGTTCACGCTGCCAGGGCTTACGATGTTAAATTAATTAAAAGGACTGCTCAAAGTGCCATCATTTCACTACCAGATAAATCAAGACTGACGTTTGAAATTTTAAAGGTAATGCGCGCGCGAGCTTGCGATTTATGGCAGTCACGTGCGATGCGATTTTTACCAACATTTGCGTTTCTTTTTCACAGGTTTTACCATTCGATTCGACGAGAAGGTGTATGTCGATTATTGTCAAACACCCGCATACAAACGAGATAGTATTGTACAGCAAAGGCGCCGACTCGACGATACTGTCGTCGCTGAATCGCAGCGAGGAGGACTCGACCGTGACCGCCAAAGTGCGCCAGCAGCTGCAGTCGTACGCGCGCCAGGGTCTGCGCACCCTGGTGATGGCGCGCCGCACCCTCAGCGCCCAAGAGTACGAGACGTGGCGCCAGAAGCACGCCGAGATCGAGATGTGCTGCGAGAGCCGCGAGCGCAAGCTGCGCGAGTCCTTCGCCAGCCTCGAGAGCCAGATGAGCCTGCTCGGCATCACTGGCATCGAGGACAAGCTCGAGGTGGGCGTGCCCGAGGCCATAACCAGCCTGGTGGCGGCCGGCATCGTGGTCTGGGTGCTGACCGGCGACAAGCCCGAGACGGCGGTCAACATCGCTTATTCCGCGTGCCTGTTCACGCCATCGATGCAGATACTGCGCCTGCAGGCTCGCTCCAAGTCCGTCGCGGAGAATCTGATTCACAATCATCTGGAGTCGATAAAGCGCGAGAATTCGGTCGGCGGCACAACGGCGTCGCCTCGAGGCAGCTCGCAGAGGCTGTCCAATCAGAGCGACATGGAGGAGAGCGAGAGACTGGCGTATAGGATGGGAACTTCATGGCAGAGGCAGCGCGCACTCGTAGTCGACGGAAAAACGCTCACCTTCATCTTGGATCCTAGGTCTGGCCTTACGGGACCTTTCCTAGAGCTTACCAGGCTCTGCTCGAGCGTTTTGGCGTGTCGCGCCACTCCCTTACAAAAGGTAATGCTATAAAAACACTTGGATTATATTACATTGATAAAGAGGAAAGAAAGGAAAACTAATGCATGGCATTTTTTGCAGGCCTACATCGTTAAAGTTGTCAAAGAGCAACTGAGAATGCGAACTCTAGCGATCGGTGACGGCGCCAACGACGTGAGCATGATTCAAACGGCGGACGTGGGCATCGGTGTATCCGGATTAGAGGGAACTCAAGCCGTGATGGCATCCGACTTCGCGATCGCCCGTTTCCCAATGCTGGCGCGACTTTTACTCATACACGGTCATTGGTGCTATGACAGACTTTCCCGCATGATTTTATACTTTTTCTACAAAAATGCTACTTTTGTATTTTTAATCTTTTGGTATCAGGTGGGCTATTTTATCCTGTACTTTATCAATTTTATGAAACGATTGTTCATTTGATGAAATTAATTTTCCAGATGTACTGCGGCTTTTCTGGAACCGTAATGATAGATCAGATATACTTAATGTTGTACAATCTTATATTCACCTCGCTGCCACCTCTCGTTCTTGGTGTTTATGATCAGATAGCTTCGGCGAACGTGTTGATGGAGACGCCCCGGCTCTATGAAAGAGGCCGGTTGGCGTCTGCCTATCAGCCACATTCGTTCTGGATAACTATTTCTGATGCTTTGTATCAGAGTTTAGTAATATTTTTCCTTACCGAAGCCGTGAGTATTTCTACTCTGAATTGAAACCGTTCACGTTTTTCGTACTTAATAATCCATACTTTTTTTGTTCCTCCAGATTTATCATGACACGAGTATCGATATCTGGGAGTTTGGCTCAACAATCACTACATCTTGTATTGTCATTATGCTTCTTCATGTGAGCATTGAAACTAGGTCATGGGTAAGCATCGTTATAATATTGATGGCAGTCACGGTTTCTCGACTGAATTTTATAACACTTGTTTTTTTTTTGCAGACGCTCATTCACATAGCAGCCATTATTATGTCAATCGGTTCATTTTTCGTTTTTGGACTGTTTTACAATGCGGTATGTGTGAACTGTTTAGGTTTGCCTGGATCGTATTGGGTACTACAAAAAGCCATTGGTAGACCCATATACTGGTTAACTGTAATTATTACTTCAGTTCTTGCTACATTACCGAGGTACGTTCAAGTGTACAATCAGTATGATACTTTTAAGATCGAACATCATTTCTAATTGATCCTTTATTTTTTATTTAGATTCGTTTATAAAGTTCTGAAAAATACCATGAAGCCAGATATTATTATGAAAGCAACCATGACACATGCAAAGAAAAACGAAAGGATGGCAAATGGATTAGACACCGGAGAAGCTGGTCTTGTAGCAGGATGGTCCAGATCAACTCAAAATGCTACCATTAGGTAAAATACGAAATTACATTATCACACGAATGAAAAAAACTGAAATAAAATTGAACTATTTATCAACAGGTGACATTACTTTCCAAACTGGTCAATATGCTGCAAACAAAAATGTTTTGACAAAAGTTGTGGCTTAAAATAGCACAATGAAGCAAATAGATGGGCAATTAGTTTGAGAACTAAGAAATGTGAGAAATTTATAGGAAAAATATGTTTTAAAAAGAGTTTTATCGAGAGGGAAGGCAACAGACTATTGAATAATTTAGTCAAGTGCAAAGGGTTCATTGTAAATAAATGTGAATGTTGTTATTGTTAAATAATAAATTCTTCGCGAGTTGTATTAATTTGTCGAGTCAAAGTGGCCTTAATCACAGACTGAAATTAGTTGCATTTATTGGCTGTGATTTTTAGGGACCAAGTATATATATTTAGTCCAATTGTATAATTGTCAATATTGCACGCGCAGAATCCCCCCTGAGAGCGAATATATATATACGGTGCCGATGAATTTTTTCTTTCTCGTTGAAGAAAAAAGATTCAACCCTTAAACGACGAGCGCTAAAGTAATAGGCACTCTAGTAGTCACACGATTTATTTAAAATTGGGCTAAATAAATGTGTGGGCTGGCGTCGTTCAAGGGTTTCAATAGGTACGAAATTGTATAAAAAAAAATAAAGAAAAGAAATTAATAATATATATATTATAATATAAATAATGCTGCTGCTTGTTGAAGGATTACTGAAGAATGTTTGTAATAAAAGAGATATGTAAAATAGAAAAATATGTCATTCAATAATTTTCATAAAGAAAAATGAAGCGTTGTCTGTCGTTCAATCATTATTACTCCTCTCCTTAACGTATATATATTTATTTTTTGCGCGCGATCACGCGTATACGGCTTAATACTTATAAATTATTTTCCGAGTATTCGCCGCTCGACGGATTCCGTCAATGAGCAGGCTTGTTGTTGCTGTTTCTGTCACGAGCAAAAAAAAAAAGAAGAGAAGAGGAAAAAATTGTGCAACGAGCCAACGCGAATAAATATTATAAAAGACTCGCTTCATGCTTATGTACCCGCGCGGTAATGTTCGTCAATCACGCGGAAGGACTCGCGGCGACGATACATGTCATTATATCGACGGCCACCACGTTATGTATTGGAAAATAGCCGATCGCGCGACGAGGTTCGTCGTAACGCGGCGATCGGCGATTCCAGAGCCGCGCAACACGTGTGTCTCTTTAAATATCTTCTCTTTTCCGTTTTTTTTTTTATTTTTATTTTGAATTCGCACTATTTCAGAAATGCACCGAGCGCGCGAGGGTCACAATAGCGCGACTGTAGAAAAGATCGCTCAGAATCGCAATCATATTACGGTGGAGAAGGGAGAGAGAACAACGCGCACGCGAGCGAGACCAGTATACATACGAGATCGCAGAGCAGTAAAAGCTGTTGGGTAGGGGCACGCTGCAGGTTTTTCGCGCGCGGCAGCATGAGCAGTAGTCAGATACAGCTCGAGCCCCCGAATCGCGAGCACATCGCTCTCTCGGCACATCTCGCGCACAAAGTGTGTTCTGTTGTGTTTCTATATAGATATACACATTATATATTTGAAAAAAACTCGTGTTCGAGCTTGCTCGTATTATAAGGTCCGCCGCCAGTCGTCGACGCGCGAGCAGTCAGTGTGCAGCAGACGCTCGGAATTTCGCTCTCGCTTGCAACTCTGTACGCACTTATATATACGAGAGCTCTGGCTCCAAAACTCGCAATCATGGTTCCGAGTTGAGTGAGTCGTTCTGCTGCCTTTTGTTTACCCTGTGACGGCGGCTGGGGAGCACGATAGCGCGGAGCTGTCAAGACGCGCAGAGTGCCGTTTCGATACTACTTGTGCCATTTTTTTAACCGCTATTATTTTAGTGTGTTCGCCAAAAGTGTGCCTGTGTGAATTTTGTTTTTAAGTGTTATTAAGTGAGTGAGTTATACATACAAAGCTACACATACATCGACTGTGATTGACTTGGATCGCTCAGTAATTTTACAGTATTATTATAGATTATTACAAAGTTATATGTGATACACGTGAGGGGCTGCAATTAGGTATACTCAACGGTCCTGTTTGTGGTTTCGTTATCTCGATCAACTGATCGAGCGACATAGATCAGATGCAACATTATCTATGAATAATCGACTTCGTTCGCGCACATAAGTAGGTAAGGATACTGCGGAAGCGGACTTTCATTTCATACAGATATATCATCATCGTCGTCATCGTCTCTCGCACTGCAACGAGCTGATTAAAATATACGCGTAGCAAAAAAAATAGCACATGCGATTTGCACGTCCTGCAAGCATGTCCTCCCCTCGCTTTCCCTCACTCGCTTCTTCCCCCCTCGCATGTGTCTGCGGTTCGCGATCTCTCCTCTCTTTGATATTTCGTTCTTTTCTTCTGCGACGGGCTGTTTACACGAAACCGACGAATTGAACGTATACACAAACTTGTCGGAACATATACAGCGCGAGCTGTACTAATATAACACAAGACGATTGTTTTGCACGTCACTTTTTCTTTCGAAACGAAACACACGTAGACGTTTGTATACATTGATGATTTGTATTATTTGGGTGCGTGCTCGGTACGAGTGGACCGAGTAAGTTTACTCTACTTCGAAGCTATTTAGCTCCCGTGTACTTATTTCTAGACCTCGTGCAATTAGCGTCATGCACACACCACTTTGGTATTGCATACAGTACGAGCGTTGTGTTGTGCGCACATGTGCATCGACCAACGCGAGATCGAATATAATCAAGCGCGGGGTAATACCCGAGACACAGTAGACGCATAGACGCCTAGTACACAAGAGAGGCGAATTTCGATTCGCTACACCCGCATATTCGCGATGTATAGATGTATCGCTTATTATGCGGCGCGATTTTACTTTGGCACGCGATGACATATACGAACGTGTGCAGCTGCGAGCAGCGTCGAAAAATCTAAGATTTTATTTTTACACGTCTTTGCTCCAAATTTCAGCTATTGTTCTTTTTCTTCTTATTTTATGTTATTTTTTTTTTTTTTTTTGTGTTTCGCGAAGTCGCTCGCAGATTGTCTCGCGAGTAATATACATAAGTACCGATGCATTATAATTTTGTACATCCTGGTATTTACATCGCGACGCTTTGTGGAGAAGTCGAGCGAGACAAAGAACGATATATAGGAAGACAACGCATTAAAATTCTGATCGTCCGCCGCCGCGAGTGTCATAATTGGTAACGGCCAAAGCAAAAAAAAAAAAAAAAATGGACCTCGCTGTCATCGCCAGCGTTTAGCTTTACGTTTAACCATTACTTTATATACATATATCGCGTGTTATAATAGATAGCCTAGCACAGAGTCTCGCTAGGCGTGCAGAGCTGTTGCGGCCTAATTGCCACGACCACAACGACGACGAAGCTCGCTCGCTCGAGCTCGCCTATTTGTGTGTTTATCTATATAATAATACACGCCGCGCGCGAACGAACATCAGCTATAGCTTCTATAGATATACATTACAACCATTTATACCGCCTGTACACATACATAAGCTAGCGTCAATGAAAATCTGCTGAAACGAGAAATCGAGGAGCGCAAACCGCACCTGATGATCATCATGATAATGACGACGATGATGAGACCGTGACAAGGCCGTAGCAGTAGCGCAGCGGCTTAAACCGAAGACGCGCACAGACACACATGTATATATATTTGCGAACATCGTGTGTATACACACGTGCTACTCATGTGACATTATTACATACACGTATATACACACTTTGCTAAATGTTAATAGACAATAAAGCTTCTAAATATGCGTGAATGCATGTGTGTGCGTTATCGGCGTCGGAATCGTCGGCTCGTATACTCCGCGGGGACTCGCGAACTGCTCCCTTGAAAAATAAAAAAAAAACAGAACTGTAACATTGTTTTAACTAATTTTACGTCACGCTCGAGCGAGTAATACGACATTATATGTATATTTGAGCATAAACAGACGCAACAACGAATTCCTGAAAATTTGTTACGAGTGTATCCCATCGCGTGTATAGTATAATCGAGTGCGCTATCGGCTTTATTGTATTCTTTTTTCCTCGTATTTTTCGTTATTATATACAACACTCGTCGCGCGCGCCTCATCGCACTGACGTGCTTAGACTCTGTTATCTTTTCTGATTCACACGCTGTGCCGCCGCCGACGAAGAGAAAGAGAGAGAGAGAGAGAGAAACGCACCGAAACCGACGACGACAATTGTGCGTTGCGGATTTATCGCAAATAATGTACTTATCTTATTTCGAAACTCGTACAAAGTACAAAAAAAAAAGAAGATCGAAAGAAAAAAAAAGTATGCCGATTACGAATGCACATCCTTGTCGCGAGTACACATCGAAGTATAATAACACAGGCGGAGGATATCAAACGATCCGATCGTGACCGTGTGCGGTGCGCGCAGAATGCAATTTTATCGCGCGTATCTTATTAAAATGTCGATCGCGTCTCTCTCTCTCTCTCTCTCTAGTGCAAAAATCGATCGTCGGCGATCATTCTAATGTAAACTTTTGTTGTTGTTTTTAAAAGATGCAAGTTACATTTAAATATTTTACGAATATGCATCGATTCATAGATACATGTTTTATTATACCTTGACTATTCGTTCTATTTATTCTTACTCTCTTCCTTTACAGATGCCATACGAAGCTGAGTCGATCTTGTACGAATCCTCCAGCCTACAGCAGCGGCAGCAACATCACTCGAGGACGACGACAACGACGATGATTCCGCCTCCGAGCATTATTATTACCAATACTACTAATACTACCGCTGCTTCTCGCATTTCTGTGATCGCGAGAGGATCGACGTCGTCGCAACAACAACAACAGTGTAATCATTGTTCGCGTATAACTGCTGCATCGTTGCCGCGTGAAAAATCGCACCTCCTCGCCCACGTTACTGCTGCTCTATCCATGTAGTACAGTGCGGGGTACATGGCAACAATTTTTAACGTTGCATATTGCAAACGAATCTGCTCCAGAAAAAAATACATGCGGTAAAAGAGAGCGAGTGCGCGCAGCTTTTATTTTTATTTAATTTTACTTTGTGTTTTTTCTCTCGTCGTCGTCGTCGTTGTTTTTTTTTTTAATCGATCGCCCGAGGCTGCCATAAAAAAAAAAACAGTAACGATGACGGTATCGTATACCGCGGAGGTAGCCACCTGTCGAGGTTTCGGCTGCTTCCTCAAATTACTCATCAGGTACAGTGTCGCATTGCAGCTTTTTTTCGCTACACACAACAATCGCTTATATTATTAACGCTGCTCTTTTTATAACAGGTGGAAAGCCAGCGTTTACAAGCTCATCTGGACGGACATGCTGCTGTTCCTTCTAATCTACTATGCTCTGTCGGGCCTGTATCGCTTCGGCCTCGACGAGGATCAGAAGCGCGTCTTCGAGAAGGTGGTGGAGTTCTGCCGCAAGCACGCCAGCTCCAGTCCCCTCTCGTTCGTGCTCGGCTTCTACGTCACGATCGTGATGAACCGCTGGTGGAACCAGTACATCACCATACCCTGGCCGGACTCCATCGCGGTGTTCGTCTCGGCCACGATCCACGGCAACGACGAGCGCGGACGCCTGATGCGCCGCACCATCGTGCGCTACGTCTGCGTCTGTCTCACCCTCGTGCTGGGCAACATATCGCCGCGGGTCAAGAAGCGCTTCCCCACCCTGGAGCACTACGTCGAGGTGGGCCTGCTCCAGGAGAACGAGCTCGACATCATTCAGGGACTCAATGTCAAGTTCCCGAAGCCGAGCAAGCACTGGCTGCCCATCGTCTGGGCGTCGAGCATCGTGACGAGGGCGCGCCGCGAGGGCCGCATACGGGACGATTTCGCCGTCAAGACGCTCATCGACGAGCTCAACAAGTTTCGAGGGGCCTGCGGCAGCCTCGTGCATTACGACACGATCAGCATACCGCTCGTCTACACGCAGGTCGTCACCATCGCCGTCTACACGTACTTCCTCACCAACGTCATCGGCCAGCAGTGGATCCTCGAGGAGCCCAAGAACGTCGACATCTACTTTCCCATTTTCACCACCCTCGAGATGTTTTTTTACATGGGCTGGCTCAAGGTGGCCGAGACCCTCATCAATCCGTTCGGCGAGGACGACGACGACTTCGAGGTCAACTGGATCGTCGATCGCAATCTCCAGGTGAGTTACCTGATCGTCGACGAGATGCACCACGAGCATCCGGAGCTCATCAGGGACCAGTACTGGGACGAGATATTCCCCAGTCAGCTGCCGTACACGGCCGCGGCGGAGCCGTTCCGCGAGGAGCACCCCCAGCCCTCGACAGCGGGCATACAGCTGTCGCCGGCCCAGCAGGAGCTGCAGCCGTCGCAGGTGCGCATCGACGACTTGGACAAGGAGTACTCGCAGAAGTACGCGGACGGCATGAACGACGACGCCTGTTCGGGTATACACTTTGTGGCCAGCGCGAATAAATTATCACGGTTGGTTTACGTTACGAGTTTTATTTTTGATGCTATTAGTGAGCTCTGCGATTATTTATTACATAATTATGTTGGTTCTTTGCAGGAGCGGAAGTCGAGTCAGTAATCGAGATAGAACAATTAGCATTGGGTCCACTCCTAGTAACATTGGAGGATCCCTCACTAGGATAAATAGCGTAACCAATATGCTTAAGCGAATATTCAATAAGGATGATAACCCGAAAGCGGGAAGACTACAAGGTTCAAGTTCCTCGGCCTCGTTGAGGGGGCCTCCAGGTAAAAACCGTCGACACTTTTCAAACTCAGATCACCATCGTTGTTACAATCATTAATCTTTATTATCTAAAAGTAGACAAAGCAGCAGATCCTATGAAGATTGAAGTCATCGAGGAGGTCGACGAACAAACGACCATGACGTCGATGCGCCCTGAGCATTATCCGCACGTGCAAAGCGTATTCCCCCACGGGCCGCCCCCGCCGAGCGCCCCGGTCAATGTTCCTGGCTCGCACACGTCGAACTCGCGCCTGAATCACCACGACATACTGTCGGCAAGCGCGCCACTGGCGGGCGCGCTGGGTCGGTCCTGCGACAGCAACGACGCTGGTCCCAGCGGTGCCCAAGACGGCAGCCCAACGAGATTCCGTGTCAGAGCTTCGAGGTAATTAGCAGTTATATAATACAAAAGCAATTAAAAACTTAAGAAAAGGAGTCATTTTAAATGCTCTCTTCATTTTGTAGGAAGCTGTCGGTGCCTCTTGGCCAAGACTACGTGTACAAGCCATTGAACAATCGCGACACAGACCAACCGAGTACTCGTAGCTCTAGCCCGAGCCCGTCGACGACCGTCGAGGAGAACGGTTCAGACGACGAGTTCACCAAACTCAAACTCGAGCGCGAGAACAGCCGGGCGAAGAGGGCCGTGGAGAAGCTCACGAGCACCATCAGCATCAGCAATCGCATCGCCGGCGAGGCTGCCGCCACGTCGCTCGGCGCCCTCGACACTGACATACTACTGAGCGAATTAGCGAGTATGTCCAAACGCGCTTCCACCACCACCGCGCCGACGATCACGGAGTTGAATGACAAAGGACAAAGCTGAGACACTGTCCAATTACGTTTATAAATAGTAGATATACATAGTTTTTGTATCGTTATTATGTTTGTTCATCTTTTTTTTTTTAAGAATTAGCTCTTGTACGCAGAAGAAAAGAAATAGGAGGAATGATGATGGTTTGTTAGTTATATTAATTAATCGCTCGCACACACGCGCTCCGTTGTTGCTTCGAGGATTTATTTTTATATATTATATATAAATTTTTGCAGCAATCGATTTTTCTAATAAAAGAAGAAAAAATGTTCTTAGCATTTTTTAAATTTGAATCTCTTTTCTTTTTATTCACGAGCATATAATTTTTGCGTTACATACTGCCGACTGAGAGCAACGTGATATGTATTTTTATAATTCGTCTTAATATATTACAAATGAATCGCTATCGATGCGAGTTGCGAGGAAATCACTGTGGCCTGTTGATTATTTCCAGTATCTCTTTGTCGCTCTTCAAGTCTACGTATACGTGATTCAACTTGAATTGTGACGCATAATTTTCTTCGATTATCAATTCGACGAGCTTCGTTTGCGTCGCGAAGATCTCTAACAAGAGCACGCCGCGTACTTTGAGATGCGTCGAGGCGTTCAGGAGAATCGCTCGGACGACTCTCAGCCCGTCTTCTCCTGCGTCGCGAATATTTTTGTTTCTGAAGAAGAAAAAATTAGACGATGGTATTGTAAGAATCTACGATTGACCTTCGCACGTCGATCACTCACTCTTTTCGCCAATCGGCCAGCTGAGAGTACGGCGTGCAGGGCGGATTGCTCACGATAAAGTCGAATTGCTCGCTCTCGAAGTCAATCGTAGATTCGTCGTGCGCGATATTCTGCTGGACTTCGATGCAGCCGTCGTCTTGCAATGTGGCGTGCAGAACGGCCAATTTGGCCGGGTCGATGCCCAACTTTTGCGCATTGTGTCGAGTCAGTTCGCAAGCCACGAGATTCGTATCGATGGCCACGACTTTTATCTGTCAAAAAAAAAAAAAAAAAATTGAAATGAGAAAAAATCAACGCAGACCAATGAATCGGTCGAATAAATCATGATGTAAATATTAAGCAACGCCCGAAAGTTTTTAATTGTAGTACAATAATAATAATTATAATGAATAATGATAAGGGTTCTTACGCCGCAGTCGCACGATTTCGCGAGCGACAACGAAACAGCGCCGACTCCGCATCCGATCTCGAGCACGCCGCAAACGCTCGAGCAGCTTTGAGCTATGTGCTTTAGCAATAAATCAACAAGTACCTCAGTCTGTGATTCGGGAATGAAAATCGTCTGGGACAACCTGATCGATTTCACGTCTCGGGACTCGTCGCCTTCGCCTGTTATGTATTCGAGTGGCGTTCTGTATGTGAAGTAAACAAAATGAAACAAAAAAATGATTGTTGATTAAAAATACAAATAATTATTTTCAAATTGATCTTGACCTTTATTTCTCTGTTTACGTACTTTTTTAAGCGATTATCACAGAGCACTTGTAACTTTTCCAGTTGAATGTCGTCCACGCATCGCTCGCGGCAGTCTTCCTATTTTTCATAAACAAATAAATTGAATAATCGGTAAATAAATAATTAAAATATGCTCACCTTGCCAATCACGTGAGCGATTATGTGCTCAATGGATTCAGCCGGCTGTAACATGCCATCGCGCTGATGATGCTGCTTCCAGTAAGATGTGGCGACGCCGATCGTGCCGTGATCGTCGTGAGCCTCGTGACAGCTCGCCTCGATCGCCGCGGGGACGCACTGCTGCAGATCCTTCAAGGAGTTGGATCGCTTCAGGCACTGAACCAGCGCCAACGGCTGTTTCTTTAGTAATTTCAGAGGTAGCATGTCGTGGTAAGTTATAAAAAAAAAGAACAAAATTTTTGACGAGGATTATAAATGCAAAATAAAATACGTTAGTTGAAGAAAGGTGGATATTCGCTATGGAGGCTTAGTGTTGTTTGCCGATCGTGCACTATTTCCAACGCGTGGATTGAACTTCGCAATGAGTAAATTAAGAAACAAACGGCCATAGGGTAAATATAGATTCTCGCATTGTATATGTGAACGTAGTTATATGCCTAGCAAGTGGCATCATTCCAAAAAACAAAAGAGCATGGAGTAGCTCGCGCAACTATCGTAACAGTTTTTCAGTGAGATTTTACATCATTGTTGAATCATAGAAAATGTATCATTTTTTAATTGTTGCTTGGTTAAATAATTAAACAATATAATGCCTGATTTTCTATTGAAAATAATCAATCATTCGATTTCCTAAAACGGGAGCTATTCAAAAACGTACACTCGTACATTATTATATAAAAGGATGAAAAATTATAACTAGTAAATTTAGTCGTACAAACCATTTTTTTTTTTGGTAAACATCGCGAAATCTCGCGCGAATCGACGGTTCAAGTATTCCCGCACTTCGGAGCGCTCAAAATGGCTGTCATCACAACAATTCATTTCAGACTGCTCCGTTACGCGCGGCGCACCGCACAGCACTGAGCACCGTACTATCATGCAGCGGTAGTATCCGGCATCGGAGAGCATAGAATATAGTTTTTTTAACAAAAACATCTTGCTTTATTTATTTATACAGGTGGCACGTTTCCAGTGCACACCCGACGCATTCCCGTCAAGTGTATTTTTGCTTGGAAAAAGCAGTATTTTTTCTCACCTGAGCTGTGTTTAAATCCAATCATCCAAAATGGTGAGTACGGGCTCTTGTTTACACCGACTCCGTTTTTGCACGTGTTTTCGTTGCGAAATTGTTGTTGAAAAAATGTCGGGAGGGGTTTCGGGGGTTGATTTTATGATAGTTGGCGTGTCAAAGAATGTAAAGGTGTCCTTCGTGCGATGCTTTGAATGTTACTACATCAATGAAAATGATAATATTGATTGTATACATAACCACAATTTTCGACAACTCAAATTTGACATTGAACCATAAATGATTCTCCGAGGAAAATAAAATAAAAACAAGATGGTACTTCTATAAATTTAAGCACAATTCATTACTCAACTTCACTAATTTAAAATAAATTATTTTATAAGAATTAATTATACAATTTTTTATTTATTTATAAAAATATTACTTTTTTTTTCAGACGATTGGCAAGAATAATAAAATGCTCCAGCATATCAACTACAGAGTTCGAATAATCTTACAAGATTCTCGTACATTTATTGGAACTTTCAAAGCTTTCGATAAACACATGAATCTTATACTTGGAGATTGTGAGGAGTTTAGGAAAATTAAGCCAAAAAATTCCAGACAACCAGAGAGAGAAGAAAAAAGAGTCTTGGGATTCGTATTATTGAGAGGAGAAAACATAGTATCTCTGACCATCGAAGGTCCACCACCACCAGAAGAAGGTCTCCCAAGAGTACCGATGCCTGGTTCAACTGCAGCATCTGGTATTGGCCGAGCTGCTGGACGTGGAATGCCTGCCAACATGTCGAGCATACCTGTTGGATTACAAGGACCCGTGAGAGGTATTGGAGGTCCATCGCAACAAATAATGGCTCCTGGAATCAGGGGACAAGTTGCTGCGCAACCTCAAATGCATCCAAATGCACCAAGAATGCCTGTGACCGGTGGACCCCCACCAGGAATGCTTGGACCACCACCAGCGATAATGGGTAAATAATATTTACATCTACAAATATCAAATCTCTAAGATATTCTTGTAGCCACTATATTGAAAACAATTTTTTTAAATTCTCAAGATAATAATTTGAACATTTTTTTCAGGAATGCCACCAGGTATGCAGCCAATTGGACGGGCTGGACCTCCATTAGGAGCTCCAACCATTCGACCACCTCCTCCCGGTATGATGCGAGGCGTTCCACCTCGGCCATACTAAATATTTCTAGAATAAAACTATCTAAGTGAAGTGTTTTTATCTGCTACTATTATTTTGAAATTGAAATTCTGTTTCTTCGAGTTCTCGTTTTTGAGAATGTGATGTTTGCAGAACATAATATAATTTGAAAATTCATGCAGAGTTGATTAATCTTGTAAATTAATAATTCCTGGTTTCTATCATGTTATTTACAATTTCGGCTTACATATAAATATTGGAATGATTTGATAAAACCTTTTTTGTACCTTATGCATAATAGTGTATAAAGATTTCATGTTCAACTTGAAAAATATCAAGTATGTTTCACTGTCAAAAACATTAATCACAAGTTAATGAATTTTTACTTTTAGTTTTATAATTAAAGTAATAAATAGTCAATTTCAATAATTCTACAATTTCTAGAGTTCATATTTTATTCTATCTGCAGTAAAGAACATTTAGCTCTTAGTTGTGTAATGCACAAAACTCCTCTCTTCACACAGAAAAACGGTGTTCAAGTTACAATCTCTTTTTTTTTTTTTTGAGGAATTTGTTGGACTTTTCAGATACTCAATATCTGTTATAACATTAAAATGAAGAAAAGAATATTAGTGAGTAAAATTGCGATGTATAGCTGTAGAGCGACACGCGCTGCTCGATAAAATATAACTAAAATCATTGGTGTAAAGTAAAAAACTATTACATTTTGTTAAAAATCTTTATGTTACTAAAGAATTTACAAAATCATCTAGTTCATGATGATTTTGTGATTTATTAATTGTGCATCTTTGCAATACTTTCTTTGTTACAAAATATTGTAACTAAAAACTGAATAGTACAAGTTAGGACAGAACAGTTCAAGTAGGTCTAACGTTTGACCCCAAATACATTTTTGAATATTTATCATTCACGTAGCATCTATCCTAATAACTCAAGAGAGTTAATTCCACTCTTTTGATGTTTGATAATATTTTCAAAGAAAAATTAACTTTTTTTCAATCCTTTGTGTACTGTAAATAACAACTTGTTAAGATTTTATGCAATATACAAGAAACAGTTCTTTTTCTTGTAATTATGTGAATAATTACATACATATAAATCTATATACTCTATATTTAATCATAAAGATAATAACTTTGTAATAAATATCTGATAGTTCACATTTTAAGCAAATATTTAAGATTTATATTGAACTTATTGCAAGAGACAACAAAACAATTGATATGCTTTTGTGTGTAAATGAAGATAATATTTAGCTATAATATCAAGTATAACAGTCTACGCATAGCTAAGAACAGTATCCCAAATAGGAGGAAACCAATTAAAAAATTTAAAGAGGAGCTGTTTGAATTATTTACATCTTCATCTAGCACACCATTCGTTGGTTCAAGATGCCTTTCTTGTGGAACAGTGGTGTTTGTATTTGAACTTGGAAATCTTCGTTCCCGTACATCAGTATCATTGACAGTACTGCTTATTTCATCAATTCCTGAAGTTTCACGCTGCAATAATACAATCATAAAAGTAAGTACTTCAAGTAAAAAGTTCATACAAATAGCATGAAATCAAAAAATATTAATTTAAACTCACATTGCTGAGAAGTGGTTGCTCTCTAGCTTTCGTGGACTTATTTTGTGATAACAAATTTACAATTTTACCACAGTGATCGCATTCCCAGTTCAACGATCTGAAATGTTTTTTTTTTAAATTTAAACTGGTTATGAAGAAATTTACAAAGTAATAGTAGTTTATGAAATCATTGTTGCTTACTTCCAAGCTAGTTTCCTACGTTCTTCTGGAGCATAATCTAAAGATCCGATAGTGCCATTCGCTGGAGAAGGCATAAATGCTATAAGAGCCAATAAGGCAGTTCTTATGCTCCATAAAGGCTGCCAAGTTTCTGGATGATGATCCGAAATACTGAGACATATTTTCTTGTTCACTTCAAACCGTCCATTAGGCTTAAATGTAAAGTAGATTTTTTATAAATAAAATGTTAAACATAATGAGAACATAATGATCACAGCGAGTAATGCTGCAACGATTATTATAAAAATCTACTAACTGTCAATAAAATTATATTGGGTGGTTTCATGGGATATTCAGGTGGTAATATGATCTTTCCATGATATATTCCACCCTCGAAATCGGTGGACGGTGGACCCTGAATAGTAAAATGCCATTCGAATATGTTTTCCTCCAGTGGATAGGCGCAGTACTCATCGTTGGCATCGTGAAGCTCTTGTGCTTCTTTCATAAGCCGTTTAACAGCTACAACAATAAGATAATGCGTGGAAGAGTTCTCGCCTCATGAATATTCAGTGTTATTGAAAAGCTGTCAAACCTGAGCTCTTGGTATTGAATTTGTTTTCGAAAGCCATGGTCCACGATTGTTGTTGTGTATACACGATGCTCGGCGCTATTTGGAATGACGACGTTTTATAAAATTAAACAATACGTGACCTCGCTCGCGGCGCGTTTTAATGCTCAAAAACTCCGAAGTACACGTATTATTATTGCAGGCCGTAAAACGATCACGCGAGAAACCGTGCTCGGCATTATCATCGACGATGTGTTGTTGTCGTCGATGACATATCGAGCTTTTAATCGAAAAAAATTACCACTACACACTATCGGATAGATTGCGCATCACACGACGAGATTTGACCGACTCCTTTTTCTTTCCTACGCGATCACTCCTTTCTTCCTCGATATATCCAGCTTATTTACATTGTAATGTCACAACTGTTCTTCTGCACGATACATGTCAGGCATTTCTGCTACTATACACACACTGCTGCGTGACGCGCGATTGATTCGGAGCTATTTGGTAAACAGACACGGACTCGCGACGCGATGGCCATAGAACGATATCATTCGCGTGAAGGAATAACCTTATTTTAGATTGACGTGTCTCGGTGTGTGGTACTGCATGTTTTCGTAGTATGCGTGTCCGTGTGCGCGAACGAGTCGCGCGATAATTCCTTATCTCGCGCTTTCCCTTACTTTTGCCTGTTGCCAGGTAGCACTGCCGTGCGCGAGACCTTTATATGTGTTTATATTAAAAACGCGAGCGCGAACTTTCCGTGCGACGATACTCGTGCGATTGCGCGCTAAAAACTTGACAATTTGACGTGTATGCTGTCGAGTGGCTTACAAGCCCGATGATTTCGAAACTGGCGGATGTTTGTCTTTTTTTGACAGATTTCAGAAGCATGCACGAAAACAATTGATGCGTTCGTGCCGATAACTGTATTATTCGGAAATGATTGAAAAATAATTTTGGTTCAATTCTTCCCATTAAAATTTAAATGTTTTATTGACAATGAAACCTTGAGCTTTAATTTTTAGTCAAGACTGTATTGTAGCTTTGCGGGTTCATTGATGAAAATGTAGTAAACAATAATGAACTCTTCAATTACTGAGAGGAAAAAAATCCATATGAATTTGATACTTAAAATGAATTTTATTACATACACATTATTTTATAATAATAAGATATATATAATATATTAAGGAAATTTTCATTTAAATCATTAGTTTAATGTGTAAAAAACATATTTGCAATTATGAATATGCTTAAATTTAAATACTATTCTATTTGTCATTCACACCATTACTAAAAGTATTTTTTCCTCTTAAAATTAAAATTGATAAAAAAGTTTAGGTATTAGTCAAATTCAAGCTGACATCCCAATTGATCGTGACAATGATTTTTAAATGACGCTATAAAACTCTGAAAATCGCACTTTAAGTACGTTTTTTACAAGATATTTTTGGAGACCGCGTCAAAAAGATCTTATAAATATTAAATTTCCTTAATTTCTGTTTAAAATATTTCTTTGTAATTTAACATGTAAACTATTGATTAATAAAACCAAATTCTTATACAAATATTCTACCATGTCAAGTAATAAACGATCATTTCATTCTGTATCTAATCAAATCAATATCATAATTACATAACAATTTCACCCTAAAAAAGTTTTTTTCACATTTATGAATAAACAAAAGCTAGGCCAGTTATGTTTCTATTTATATTTTACTTATATTTCTGTACACGTGTACAATTATACATGCTCTCATTACATGTTCTTCCAATTTTTAAAATTAATGCAAAAAAGGAAATTATTAAAAGCCTTGTCTTCAAGAACGAATCCAATTCAATACATGTAAATAAGAACACTTGAGATTGTTTTACTTTTCAGCATAGTTTGTTAGCCTTTTTCATTGGAATTAATTTCCAAATAATAGCTCATCGCAAGGTAATGTGTTTCAAGATATTCTAAATTCATTAAGAATTTAATTTTTAAGGAAATTTCTCACAATTTTCATGGAAATTATTTTCCTCGAGTTGATTATTATCAGAAATTTGTTGAGTACTTATTTGTAAAACTTGGTATTCATCAGTTTCCGACTGCGTAAAAACCTGACTTGATGTCCAATCTCGAGTATGATCGTACGTTTCGGAACAAATAGTTAAATGCTCTTGATTAGGTACGTCATTAATGATTTTTGACTTTGCTATGTTCAATTCATCACATGGTAATATTTCATAGGACGATGTACTTATTGCACTATCTTGATCTTGGTCTCCGTCTTGATTTTCTGGAGTTTCTGGAATGTATGATGAAGCTGCCACTTCGTCCTCGTTGATGAGTTGATATGACGATGCGTTTACTTCATCACAAACATCACCTGATTTCAAGAATAAATCATCGTTTTTACCGAAACTTATACCTTCGTTATTAAGATCTGACGACATCTCTTTTATGATGTTATCTATAGGGTACACTTGAGTTTCTTCATATTCATCTGTATGTTCTTTTGCATTCGGTAATTCAATAGTCATAAGTTTTGAATCATCTTTAGCAGCTTCATCAGAATTATGAATATTTTCAGTTTCCATTTTTTCAGACATTTCAGTACTACCAGAATCCTGAGTGATCATCTTTTCCTCCAGAACATAGGTTGGCTCCTGTAAAATACAAATTGCGTTTCAATACATATCATTTGATAGTACATTTATTTTTCACTATTTCATTTTTTGAAATGATATGAATGAAATTCTAACAATAAAATAATTATAATAAAACTATTTTCAATAGATGATGATTTGTATGACCTGACTTCATTCATAATAGAAATTCTATAGGACAAAAGATTTACTAACTATAAAAAATATATAATTTGGAAATAGGTAAAATAGAGAAGCAAATTAAAAAAGGCAACTGCAAACAGAAACTTAGTAAACCTGAATCTATGAAGAAACAAGAATTAAAAACTCAATTATTAAAACACGTCAGGAAAACTACATGGGGTACTGAACATGAATCTTCAAAAAAACAATGGAATAAATCGCTCGAAGTATTGAGCTTTCTCAAGTTGTCAACTCAGCTGACAAGCTCGAATACATATACTTTTTAAAAATATCTAGACACAAACACACAAATATTCACCTGAATTTTTTCATCGTTCGATGATTTTTCCGATATGGTCATTTGGGCAATCGTCGAAGCGGCATTTGTTTCATTCTGTCCCTCCATGCAAACAACACTCTCGGCCTGTTTGGCCGTTTCGAACGATTCGCTCTTGGGAACGTACGATACCGTGAACGAAGTCTGAGTCGTACCGTTGCTCTGAATCTCGAACGGTGACATTATGGGCTGATTCAGAGTCAAGGAGGTTTCTAGCACCTGAGACGAGGATATCGGCTCTTTCGGCGGTATGATCGTCGATTGCAAAATGGTTTTGTTTATGAGGTTAGTCTGAGATATGTTCTCGAACGTCAAGGTATCCTGTGACTCGGTCACGACGGCGAACTGATTATTATCCGTGGCTAGGCTCGTGCCAGCAGGCAATTCTATGGTCGGCGACGATTTCGCGATGCCACCTTTGCCCTCATCGAGCTGCTGCAGATCCACGATCGGATTGTTGTCCACGAGATAGACCTGTTGTTCCAACGAATTCGGATCGAAAACAGTGCCGTTATCCCCCATCACGATGAAATTATTGTCGATCGGATTGTAACGGCCCTGCTCGTCGACAGTGACAAGAACATACGTTTCGTTGTCCCCCAGGTTTACAGACGTATCCGTGAATATTACCGGCGTCTCTTTGTTGTCCCCACTGACTGCTGGCAATGTAATGCTAAAAGTCTGCGCAGGCAGCTGCAGATGTTGCTGCTGTACCTGTGGCTGTTGCTCACTGACAACTTTCGGTTGCTGCAGTTCAGTAACGATGACCTGTGGCTGCTGAACGACAACTTCTTTCGTAGGAATAACTGCAGGAATAACTGCAGGAGCCACAACAGGCGTTACCGTTGAAATTGCTGCAGGCGTAGTGACAGTCTTGGCAGTTCTTTTGGGTGTTGCTGTTCTTTTGTTGGCAGTAGCTCTTGCTGCTTTCGGTTTCGGGGCGACCTTTGGTTGCAATTCCGTCACCACTTGTTTAGGTGCGGTTATTGTAACGGTACTGATCGGGGTACTCGGCGTGATCGGAGTCGGTGGCTTGACTTTTTTCACGGGTGTTTCCTTGTTTACCGATGCAACAGGAGATGCCGTCGACTTTTTGCTAGCAGCCAGAGCCTTGATGCGAGAGCCGGTAATCGGAGTCAGGACTGCCTTTCTCGCTACATTATCAGCGATTTTTGGGCTCGAGTTCAGTGTCGCCATAACGTCGTCTTTTTTGGCGGGTAGCTGCGGTGGCACCAACTTTTTGAAACCTGGATTACCCATTTGCATTTGCTTCAAATTTGATATCTCGATGCCGGGAATTTTTTTCTGGACTCCGAAATTGGCGCTCGTGGCGGGTTCCGATACGAGAACTTTGTTATCGATAAGTGTGGGAACATTATCCAACGGGATGTCGGAGGAAAATCGTTTCTGTACAATTTTTTTAGGTACTGTCTGATCATTATTGGACATGATTTTGACTTTTCCATCCTGTTGAATTATTTTTGTAATTTTCGAGACTGGCTTGACCGTTTGCTTGTTGTCCCTCTGAATGACCGTGTCTTGATTCTTCGACGTCGACGTTTGCACGATTATAAATTGTTGACTTGGCGCGTTCGGCATCACACCTTTAACAATATATTTGTCGGTGGGCTTGACTTTCACACTCGTAGCCGTAGCCTTTGACGTTATCACTTGCTTCTTCATAACGGTGGACGTAGCAACGCCGGCTCGCAATGGGCTATTGTTCGAGCTAACCTTTGGAAACGTTCCGAGCTGCAGTGTCAGGGTCTTGCCGCTCGCCTCGTCGGATTTGCTGGTCAGCGTCGCGGGCAACTGCTGATGCTGCTGTAACTTCACCGGAGTACTCAATCGTTTTCCGGCGGTCGTCAGTATCGAGCTGATGTCCGTGCGCGCCACACCGAGATTGTGAGTCAACTTTTTCTTCTTCATTGGCGACTCTACATGCTCGATTATCCGAGCGTTCGCAAGCGTCTTGGGACTACTATTGGCTCCAACTTGATTGACGATGAAGGTTTTCGGAGTAGTCGAGACCGAGGTCACGCCGCTGTCTTGCACCATATTGTTCGTCAACATCTTCAGAGTGTCCGCCTTGATGTAGTTGATTTTTTTCGAATCAGCAGATTTGTTGCCGCGAGAGCTAATGGCTCTGGTTTTAAATACCATGGGTCTGTCCAAGGTGACGTTCTCGATGATTCTGGGCTTTTCGCGTTTCGGCGTCACCGTCTTCGATTCGGTGACGACGCCACTGTCTGTCTTGATAGAAGTATCAAGCGTGCTCAATTTCACGGGAGTCTTTACGATGCTTGGAGATAAGATGATCTTCTGTTCCTGCGATAACGCGGCGGTTGAGATTTTGACCTCGTTCGATTGCAACTTCGGTTTTTTATTATCTTGAACGATCGGCGCGGGAGCATTGACTACCACTGGCTTTTCTACATTACTTTTCAATGTACTTGGAATTTCTTTCTTTTCGTCCCTTTTGATGAGATTAGACGATACGGCCTTGACCACTAGCTTCTTATCTGTGATCGCAGCTGTATCTAAATTGCGAGGCTTTTTTTCGGGCGATTTTTTGGGCAAAGTCACTTTTGGTTCCAAATCAGGAGGTGTTCGACTAACGGAGGTGATAATTTGCATAACGTGATCCGTGACAGGTTTTTCTGATTTAACGTCTTCGATATTTTTTTCGACTTTCTTCAAACAACTCAGATCATCTGTTGGAACAAAATAACAATTTACTTTCCTACATAGCAATAGTTATAGATTAATTATTCAAATTAATAAAGGTAGTACTATAACTTTATAAGAAATGAAAATTTGAAAACATTTAAAATGGTCTGAAGTGAGACTACCATGAAACGATGATTGTATAGAAAAAGAAAATGGAAAAGACTAATGGAAAATGCCACATATAAAGTAGCTTTACTAGAAGATCCTAATTGGATAATTAACAAATATGGGTATTTTCTTAATGAAATTATATTAAAGACAATGACCAGTATATTCAATCATGTTAACTCATTAGATTACAGAAGAAATCAACATATTTTTGAAACGTTTCTATTTGTTTCACATTTGATTAATCAACATAATAAACGAAAACTTCTAATTTTTTTCATTGCTTAGAAACAATTTAGCAAAAAGAGAAACCATTTAATATAGATGGTTATCATAAATTGAATTTAATTAATCATTTGTATTGTTAAGTATAATAATTTTTTAATAGGTAATGCGTACAACATTTTTTGGTGTAAAATCCATTTATTTGAATAAAAAAAAAATTTTTTTTACAAAAAATGCAGTTTCTAAAACTACTTTTTACCATGTACTAATTCTTATAAATTAGGTATTAAATTAAAATTAATACCTAAACAATTTTCCTATTTGATAGGAAACCAATTTCATAAGAAATTAGACTGATTGCACGCATATGTTCAATTTTAATTCAAAATTACAAATTAAATAATAAACCATGCTATGATGATGCATCACCAATGTTTGAATTACTAAAACTACAATTACCTTTTGAATCATGAAGTGGCACAGTAAGATTTGAATTAGTAGAAGCAGTATCTGTATTTAATTGATAACCTTCATTCGTTTTCTTTGGACTGGTTGCTCCTAATGGTGGTAAGCTTGAATGTAGATCACCTTCCTCAATTTTTTTTCTTGGACTTTTTATTGGCGATACCGGTAGAGTATCTTTTTTATTATTTTCCTCGATTTTTTTCTTGGGACTTTTGACAGGTGAAATTAATGAGGTGTTTGATTGAAGTTCAGTACCTTCGCTTTTTTTAGTTGGACTTTTTAAAGATGAGGTAGCTACAGTATCCACAGAAAGATCATTTCCCTCACTTTTTTTTCTTGGACTTTTTGCTGGGGATATAAGTAAGAAGTCTGTAAAAAGTTCATTTGCATCATTCTTTTTTCTTGGACTTTTGACTGGAGTGGTCATTACTGCTTCTGTAACTATTTCATTTGCTTCATTCTTTTTTCTTGGACTTTTAACTGGAGTGGTCTGTACTGCTTCTGTAAATAGTTCATTTGCCTCATTCTTTTTTCTTGGACTCTTAACTGGTGTGGTTGGTGCTGTTTCTGTAAAAAGATCATTTCCCTCTGCTTTTTTTCTTGGACTCTTTGATGGGGATAGGGAGCTTATTGCAGCTACTGTAGAGAGATCATTTTCTTCAACCTTCTTTCTTGGACTCTTGGTTGGTGAGGTTGATACTGCATCAATATGCAGTTCATTTTTTTCATTCTTTTTTTGAGGACTTTTTACAGGCGAGGTTGGTAAAATTTCTGTTAATTGATCACTTCCTTCACTTTTTTTTCTTGGGCTCTTTGTTGGAGAAGGCGGTAAACTATCTGTGTGAAGTTCATTTTCAGACTTTTTTCTTGGACTTTTGATTTTTTCAACTTTTGTTTCTTCTGTTACTTTTTTTACAATTTCACCAGTCTTTTCAATAATTGATTTTGTTTCAGAATCTTTTGGTTGTTCCAGTTTGTTATCTGAAATAGCTTGACTTCCAGATTCTTGGGAGTTCTTACGAATTGAAGAAACATTAATATCATCAACATCATCTTCATTAAAATCAAAACAAGACAGTTCTCTTGACTTATCTAAATTACTATCACTTTTTTCAAAAGACTTTGTTTTTTCCACAACACTTGTAACAGACTTCTGTAACTCTTCTGATTTATTTTGTTCACTTTCCTTTTCTACAGATGAATCTATTGTTGATTCATGTGAAGGGCTTTTCAATGAAGTAAAACCTTCAGTTTCATTTAATAACATTTCAGATTCATTGAGCAATTCCTTATCTTTATCATCTTCATCGACATCTTCTTTTTGTACAATTTTAGTTTTATTTTCAGAATCTGGGCTATCACACAGATCATCATCATCAGAGTCTAAATTCCAATCAGCCAATAGTTTTTCACGTATTTCTGGATCAGATTTTTTAATTTTTGGTGGTTTTTCAATTTCTGCTGCGACGCTTTTTCTTTTGTTGCTATTTGTTGTTGCTGGCTTGGGCTTTCTTGGGGTATCATCATTAGTTTGAGATACATTCTTTTTAACAATTTTCTTTGCTTTAGCTTGGGTAGTTTTGGGCTTAGTTTTCTGAGGTGTTACAAGTTTTGTTTGTAATTTAGAATCATTTTCAGAATAATGAGTTTTTAAATGATATATTATCACATTTACTCTGTTGGTAGAAAAATCACAAACATAACAAGAAAATTCTCCACCTGTACTACTTCTGTTTATTACAGGATTGCACGAAAACCTTTTTTTGGGACCTGAGTCATATTTACTATCTCTTGAAGATTTTTGGCCTATCAAATTAGCTGATCTTCTTGATTTTACTGGAGGTTGTGGTGAAGGTTTACTACCAAATAAGTCTGAAACATTTGGCCGTTTTTGTGGCATAAATCTTTCTTGAGACAGAATATTTGGATCGCCATTTGTCAATGTTTCTGCTGTTTTAACATCTCCAGGAAATTTTTCCATAAGTTTTGAGCCATCTTTAGATTTAACTCGATATTTGTCTACAAAACAAACGTAAAGTTATAGTATATCAATTATTGTTTTATATCTTAATTTTAATATCAATTACCTAATCCTTTTCTAATGAATTCTTCTTTTTGGGTACAGTTGTAATGATAAATTTGATGGAAATTTTTAACAAACTCACTGAAATTTTACAAATAGGATTGATTAATATACAATGTTTTTTAACAGTTTCATACATGCCTAATAGTATTATATTATGATTTATTATAAAATGTATAATACATTCAAATTACTCACAATGAATCTTCTTGGAAAAATTTTACAGCAGCAATTATAGGCTTTTTCTTAAATTCAGCTTGGATTTCTTTTGGTAATTTTTCTAAACTGATAACTTGACCTGGCCACCAGTATGATCTTAATTTCACCCATACAACATCACCATCCAAATATTCAATAGCAGTTTGGTCACACATGATTGCAAACTAGTTAATAAAATTTTCTTCAATATTCAACTCATACAACCTATAAAATAGAAACAAATTTCAAGATTAAGATAAGAATTAAAGAATTGGTGAAGTATGATCATTTATAACTGCTATTGGAGAGGGCACTATTATATAAGGTGAAGATGTTTAGGAAATAGTGCAAAAAGTTTTTTTATTTGAATACCTTTGAAGTTGGTAAGTTATGGATATATTAATTCGAAATATATTCATCAAAAGTCTTAGATACATGATATTATGATTCAAATTTTCGGAGCATTGAATATTTAAAATGTAATCTAACATTTATATTTACAACTTCAAGTTTAAAAAAAAAAAAAATTAAAGATCATAAAAATTAGCTCGAATATGATTCTATGCACAGGAGTAAACAAAGTTAAATCACGTTCAAAATTAGGAAAAAATGACTTTAAAATCCTTAGAAATACCTCTACATTAAAGCCGAGTTTTCGTATGAAAACAATGCCACAAGTTCGTTTGTGTTTATTTTCGCTCGAGGCTTATTTTGACTCGGCGTGTTATTCAAATCGGCTAGCTCTTTTATGATAATTTACTCGTACGACTGTCACTGCCCTTTCCAATATAAATGAGCTCTCGCGGACAAGGCAAAAAAAAGATGATCGCTCGCACGTTTTGATCGAGTCGAAGAGTCACGGATTCGTGACCAAAGCCATAAGATCTACGCTTCTCACCTTTTTCACTGATAAGTCTTCACAAACGAGCGAGTATAGTAACTCATTTCCTATCATACATAACTACGGCACACAGCAGTTGTCCCGTTTCACATAACCTCTCCGAGCGCAAATCTCGTCTTTTCTCTCTGTCTGTCTCTCTCTTTCGGCAGCTACGTCGCTTTGGCTAGTATAGACGTATAGTTATTGCGCGTAGCAGTAAGTTGCACGGGAAAAGCGGAAAGTTTACCAATTGATCACTCGCCAAGCCCAAGCGTTCTTCTCGTGTAGTGTATATCGAAAGCGGGGGGATATATATGCCTCGCCGATAAGTCGTGTCTCTCGAGGGCCCCGAGACTTATCTCGAAGAATCCTCCCTATATATATTAGCACACACGCAGCAGCAGAGCAGAGCAGCACTTCTTATAACGCGCGACTCGAAAACATCGTCGAGGCGCGTTCACGAAAAAGTCCGCCTACGTTGGTATTATTATATACGCCGTGCGCGACGAAGTACGGAGAAACTGACTTACACTATAGCGTCGCTAATGTACATATATTGTTGGTACACTCGCGCAAAGGGGCTGGTATTCTATGTATACATATAATGTATATTTCATATATGTATAGCTATATATTAGCGCTCCGAATCCGAAAAGACTTTGGCTGCGTGGCGGGTATAAGTTGGTATCACTCGTGCGATATATTGTACAAGTGCGTCGCGGTCGTCGACGTCGTGTCGCCGCCGCCGCAGTATACGTATTTACAACCTAGAGAAGAAAATGCGATATGGAGACGTTAGTTCGTCGACATTAGGCACCAAAGGGTTATGTGTACAATGGAACTGTGCGCGCCGATTTTGACGCTTTGCGATAGCGCGAGTAATCGGAGTCGTTGCCGTTGGGTGGCGCCACCGGTCGGTAGATTTGCGCGAAAATCGCGAGCGACTCCGAATTCGGGAGCTAGTTCACCGAACCACCGCACCACTGTTGTGATCGCTGTCAAATTTTGTAAACAAACCCGCATAGGATAGGAGAAAGCGACTCGTCGCTTCTATTCGTGTCGTGTGTATTCATAAAGCACATGCTTCCCTCAATTAATTTCGATATAAGCCCCCCTGCGTAAGATAAACAAAAACATAGAAGTTAATTAACGCGTCGCGCGTTATAGGTACAGGTAAGATTTAGCTCGATATTATTTTATACGAGTAAACGAGTAAATATTCTTTATAAGAATAAACTACTTGTACAAAAGTTTCTAAGGAATCAAGATTAATTATCGAGACATTTTTATTCTTCAATTCATCAAATTTTAGTATTAGTTTCATCAATGATAATTTCTCGCTTGATCCAAACGAAATTAATAACTATGTTAACATCATCAAGTAGAACATCCGCTTCCAAAGACTAATCAAAATCGTGTATAATTTCGCTTCTATAAATTACAACATTAATTTGTGATTCTCTTAACCGAAAATCAGCCTTATTAATTACAGCCATTTACAATGGTCGAAAATACGTACAACTAGTGCGCGCGCGAATACGTGTCGGAGCATTTTGAGCTTTACGCATGTATATAATATATGTGTCAGGTGTCGTGCAAAATGCGCGAGCTGCCAAAATACACGCGCAATATTTCATGTAATTCGGCTCGCAGAGTTTCAACGGAATCATAAAGCTGTATATCTTTAATTCATAAAGGACTCGCGCTCGCAATTCGGCACACAGTGCGTATGTACGTCTCTTTGCCGAATCAGGATATGTATAGATAAAATATTCAAAAAGCTCATTCATATTATCGCATCGCGCGTATGATATGTACGAATGCACGTATTACATACGAATTATGTATTATACCGTTAATCGGGAAAAATTGGTCGAAATCGATAATCAAAATATTTCGCGTCGTTTCGCGTTCTGTTTGCACACTAAACTCTCTGTACAAGATCTGTATGTATGTACGCACGTATACATGTTACAACTACTGGTATGTTGCCCCCCGCGCGCGCATTCTGCAAAATCTTTAAACTTTAACCATTATCTTTGCCCGGGCTCTCCCGCGCCGCGCTCACTCTCTCGCCTAGGTACGTAGGTATAGCGAGAGCTTTATTGCGCTTTATATATCTATACATACATACACCTTGCTCGCAGTCCTCCTATATGTGTCTCTCTCTCTCTCTCTCTCTCTCTCTCTGCCGAGTTCTCGCGCGTATATATAATGCCCATACGACGTATAGTATCAACGCACTGTGCACGGCCCAACTTGTGCAGAGCGCAGAAAGCGCAATATCACTCGAAGCCCCCGGACCTGCAGCTCTAGCATATTACAAGCAAGATATTATTTATCGCGCGAGTAAACTAACAACCGCTGCCGACACAGCGCGAGAAGCTATATGAGCGGTGGCTGCGATACATATATAGAAAAATATCACGTGCCCATAAATTGTCAATGTTTTCTCCAGTAGCTTTTCCGGGGGCTGCTGACGATGGAAAGAAGAGAGAGAGAGAGAGAGAGAGAGAGAGAGAGAGAAAAGAATGCTAAATTTAGCCTCGCGAGATATTTAAGTAAAAACGATGATTCGATGATTAATTTTCTGAAGGCGACGTTTCCTGTAGTTGCTGCTGTGCAGCGACGAGATTAAATTTTGTCACCTGCGCGCGGATTTATTATTCGAGCGCGGGCGAATATCTTATACATTTCTCTCGCGCGGACTGAAAATATTTTCTAAAGAGTCTCCGCGCGCCTGACTGCCCCAGACGACGACAACGAGCGAGCGAGCGGGGGGTATTAATTTTATAAAGCAATCATAATTGATGATAATTAAGCTCGAGTGTAGAGCGAGTTTAATGAGATTATAATGCAAAGATTAAAAGTAACTGTTTACGCTAGCTATGCTTAATAAGAAGTATTAAGAATCATTATATCGAAATGTTATGTATACAATTTCCAAGTCCTCGCTTGCGAGTGTTGTGCGAGAAATTGAAAAAAAAAATAAAGCTCGACTTTCTCTACCGTACATTATACAGAACTTACGAGCGGTAAAAATTCATTCGACGTACGTACATATTTAAAAAAAAAAGACGAGAAATGTAATTTTCAAGACACACCGTGTCGTTTCCGTGCTATACGTCGAATTCATCATCAAAAAAAGCTCGCGCTGTTTTTTTTTGCTCTTAATCTAGCACGCTTAATCGTTAAAACGTTCGTGAGAGCATGATATAAAAAAAAGATGAAGTAGAAGAAGAAGATATCAAGAGTACTTTAATTAACACGAACGAGCGGCCGGAAAAATTGCGTATAAAGAAAACTTAACTATCGCGCGGCCTAATATCCGAGAGCAGTCGCTGTCACGTCGTCGTCGAAAGCTCTACACTATCGTAGAATGTATAAATTCTTTCCTTCCGCAGATTGATTAAAAAAAAAGAAGTTTTTTTTCTCCTCCTTCGGAATCATTATATCAAGAAATTATGACAAATAGAAGCCTCGAAAAATTGATGATCCTGCGGTCAAGCAGCGCGTCGCGCTCATGCTCAAGCTCCCGCAAGCTCTCCCGCGCGCCAGGCGCTTACAAATATAGAGATATGTCGCGCGTGCGAAAAATTTCCCGCAGCCAAGCGCGTCATTATAAAGACAAACAATCACGGGGGAAAACTGGCCTAGGTAATGTTACCGCACCACTAGGCACAGCCGAGCGAGCTTGCGACGTCGGCGGCCGCTGCTGCGGCGCAGCTGGGGTATACAGGAGCTCTGTGCTAGCCTAGCTTACATACAACAGAGCAGCAGCAGCAGCAGCAGAGAAAGATAACAAATTCCATTGCCCGGGAATCAAGGGTACGCAAGCTTTGGTGCGCAAGCGCGCCTGGGCACCCAAACCGGAGGCTATATCTTGTCGTATTCTTCAATTTTCGCCGTGCAACTATATATACCATGTATCCTATACTAGTATAGTATATACTATGTATGTATATATCGGCTCCCGCGCGCGCGCGCGCTCGTGGCAGGTAAAGATAAAGACAGGACCTTGCCACAGCGTATACGGCACGGAAGTGCCGCCGAGCTTGCACTGCCAGCCAGCCAGCCAGCCAGGTAGTGGCAGCAAAGGTATATACCGTGCACATGCCTAGCTGCTACTGCGGCGGCGGCGGTGGCAAGGTAAGAAAAGAGCAGTCGCGAGAGACATGCATGCACGCTGCGCTAGGTATATAGGACTACAACATAGCAGCTAGCCGGGCTTTTCGCCGCAGCAGCAGCTCTGCCGAGGCGCGTGCGTGAGCTTGCCAGACCGAATTCTCTCGGGCTCCTGCTGCTGCTGCTGCTGCTGCTGGGCACATGCCATGCACGAGCGAGAGAGGGAAAGAGATGGGATGCTGCTGGAGCTAGGCGGCAGGGTAGAAAGAGGGGGTACGAGCGTGTGAGCGTGTTTGAAGCTCGCAACGAGCGAAGCTTCGAAGCGCTGCTCGGCTCTGTGTGTCCTGGTAAAACCAGACTCCGCTGTCCCGGGATAGAGCAGCAGCTGCGGCAGCGGCAGCGGCAGTAGTAGTACACTGCTGCCGAGGCACACGCATTATAGCAAAAGAGCCTAGGAGGAGGACACAGAGCTCCCATGCATCTCGCGCGGGCCTGCGGCTGCTGCTGCTGCTGCACGAGCTCCTTATTCTTTCCTTTTTTCGAAAGAGAGCGAGAGAGAACGAACGACGAATCGGCGTGTTGTGCGGCACGAAAGACAGTCGCGATGACTCGATGATGATGATCTTTTTGATCGAACTCGCAATTCGTTGGATCGGTGCTTTTGATGTATAAAACGAGAGAGATCATTTTTGAAATCGCGAGATTATCATGCATCGCTCGAGGGAACAAGTATTACATAGGATATTATTTATAACTACTTTGTTGCTGGGACAAGTGATAACGGTCTTGGAGACGAAAACCATCGGGGAGAGCACGGATCGTGGTGAGTTTTTTTAAAATTGTTTTATATGATAAACAAAAAATTTTTTCTGTATTAATATTTCGAGCTTTAGCGAGTGCGCTTGATTCGAACGCGTAAGCTCCTTAGTTTTGAAAATGATGCTGCTTTGTATGGCTAATGAAATCATTTGAATTGTGCACGTTTTATTCTAGAAATAATTAGTAATTTAAAAAAGAAATTCCTCTTTATAAATCGCAATGAGCAACGAAGCATGCACGACGTATACTTTTAATTTAACATTTTTTTTATATCCGTGAATTTTTTATTTCTTTAAATCTCATAAGATATTTTTTGTGATGAAAAATTTTATTTGAAAGTTGACGAATGACGATCACCACCTACTACCCGCTAATAATTATTTAATGCGTTTCACAGAGTAACGTTATAATTTCAATCGAGTAATCACTTTAGCCGCGTCGAGAGGAGAGAAGAGGAGAAAAATTTTCATTTCCGTATAATAAATTCATATATACTTTTCACGCGTTAACGCACACGCATTGAATAGTGGCTTAAAAAATAATTTAATTTACGAGTGAATAAAAACCGATGCTCTCCTCTCGCATTATAATCGAAAAGCGAAGATTACTCGTCGTCGACGCTTTTCACGGAGAAAAAATCCGTTTCATTTTCATGACTTTTTCTTTTCTTTTTTTTTTTTACGGCGTGATATACATTAACTAAATTCAAATTGAACCTTCCTATCATCTTCTTTTTTTTCCACTTTTTTTTGTGCTCCTGGCCTATAAATCGAATTTCATGGCTAATTTGCCCCGTTATACGCATATTTTACTTACCGATGAGAGGCTCTAGCGCTCGTATAATTTTGCATTAGATATATTAAAGCCCGAAATAAACTTACGTTACCGCGCGCGAGCTCTTAAGTAGCTTTTTTATAAATTTGTTTTTTCGTCCGAAGGGTTTATTAATGCATTATTCAACTAGATTTTCCTTTTTCGTCTAGATTTTGAAAATATGTCCCTTTTATTTAATATTTTCCTAAAAAAATTCTCTTTTCTCATTAAAATCGGATCGAGCTCTACGATATTAAATGTACGAGAAAAATGCAATTGTAGCGAGTTTATTAAAAGCAGCTTTTAAAACAGATGAATTCCGTCGGATAAGCTCGAATCATGGAATCATATGACATCAATTTTTCCAGCTCGTCTGTACTTTTCAAATTAAAGAAGTAGCTCGCGCGAAGAAAAAAGTTTATACAGTACTAAACGACGAGTACTTTCACGAGTGCTTACTCTAAAATAGACAACGCATCCAACTTTTTCGTGCCCTTTTTTTTCTTTCCTTCGTTTTTTTTTTTTATTTCAACTCCGTACAAATCACCTTTTTTGTTCTTCAAGTATTAATTAACACCTCTACGCGCTTCGTACAGGGTGGCAGTGCAGTTAAATCGTTCATCATTTCGAGCGCGCTGCCCTTTGAAAAATCGGTTATCGCTTCCTTTTTTTTCTCCTTTTTTTTATTCGCGAACTACTACAACGTTTAACGTTCGCGCGCGCGAGATAAAATTCGCTTCCTCTCTCCTTTTGAATTACATTCGTGATGAAAATTTTGGCGTGCGCGCGGATTTTCATCTCTCTCGGTGTGTAATACTATATATTTTTCTCCGTGACGACAAGCCTCATGGCGTTTTCTATATACGATCATCCGTTACACGTACGCGTTCGTGGGCTGTCAGGGCTGCTATAATGAACAATTTTTCAGGCGGTTTATCTTATCACAATGGACCAGAATTTATTGGGCCGGTGCAGAATCTTACGGTCGCGATCGGACGCGAGGCGACTTTCTCCTGCAGCATCAGTAACATCGGCAAATACAAGGTACGAGCTCTATTTTAAATCGAATTAAAAATAAATAATCATTAATTTTACCAATAACTGTTCTATTCCGCGACCCTCTCCACTTCCTTTTAAAATCCGATAAATCCGTTATCCGATATAATTATCGTATTGTGGTAATACGTGTGCTGTAATTGTTCGAATAGAAAATTTCACGATAATGTTTTTCCCCGCGCGCCTCTCTCTATAGGTCGGATGGCTGAGGGCCTCGGACAAGATGATCATATCGCTGCACACGCGGACCGTGATCCAGAACGAGCGCATCGTCGTCAAGTACGATCACGCGGACAACTTCAAGAGCAGCAGCAGTCAGGAGCAGTGCACCCACAAATCCAGCAGCAGCAGTAGCGGTTGCGGGGACGAGGTGGAGGAGACGTCGAACGGCACCTGGCACCTCATCATACGCAACACCAAGGAGTCCGACAAGGGCTGCTACATGTGCCAAATCAACACCAGTCCCATGATATCGCAGATCGGCTGCTTGGATATTTTGGGTAAATATCTACAGCATAAAGCTCTTATAGAATGTATACATTAATTAATCCGATAATTGATCGATTCGCAGTGTCGCCGGACATTCTGAACAACGAGACGAGCGCCGACCTGTCGGTGGTCGAGGGGGAGAACGCCACTCTGGTCTGCAAAGCCGTTGGCAAGCCTCCGCCGCGGATACTTTGGAAGCGCGAGGATGGCCAACCGATTTTGCTCAGAACGCCTTCGTACAGTAAGTGTAATCGTAATATAATTCGCGGCTGATGTCGACCAAAAAATTCATGTACGAAAATGTATTCTTTGCAGGTAGCGTTCAGTTTCACGAGGTGCCGTCGTACAACGACTCTCGATTAGTTTTACAACGAGCCGACAGGAAGCAAATGGGAACTTATTTGTGTATAGCTAGCAACGACGTGCATCCCGCCGTGAGCAAGCGCGTCACCCTGTCGGTCAATTGTAAGTGTCAATTATCGTTATTTATAGATTTTCTTAATCATCGTTTAACTTCAAAATGTTTTCTTGTTTTCATTACAGTTTCACCCAGTGTTCAGGCTATGAATCAGCTCCTCGGAGCTCCAGTAGGTACCGATGTTATTTTAGAATGTAGCGTAGAGGCTCATCCAAATACCGTGAATTATTGGCTAAAGAATCCAAATAAAATGCTTTTAGAAGGGTTCGTATTCGATTTGAGAATATTTGATTTTTATATAATTATCAGTTATTTTAAAAATAAAACTCAATTTTGTTGCAGACCAAAATATACAATCAAAGAAAAACGCGAAGGCTATAAAGTCGACATGATACTTATTATACGGCAATTTAAGGAAGATGACATTGGCAGCTACAGTTGCATATCAAGTAATAGCCTAGGCAAGGTGGAGGGCGTATCTCGATTATATAGTAAGTATCCACAACCGTAATAAAAATGAAGTCAGCTAACTTAAATGTAATTATTTATTTAATTATGCAGAGATAGACGATATCAATTCAAATAAGATTTCACACGCATCGCATCATTACCCAGCTTCAGATGGTGAGTTCATTAAAGAGATTGAATGTTACGTAGAGCATTTTTGAAAATGCAAAAATCTTAATTCATTACTTTTTCTAAGGTATAGCAGATTCAGCTCAGAACTCTGGTGGCCAAAGTATGATTAGTGCATTCGAATATTGCCAACTTCTTGTGCTTATAATTAAGGCTGCTTACTTATTGACTGCAATTTCATAGGCATAAAACTAAGCTAAAGTAAAACTGCTGTAAATATAATGTTACCTCTAATGTACTAGTATCTAATATGTACCATCGATTTACAATATGAGCTAAAATTTAAAAAAAAAAAAGATGAAGAGATTATTTTCTATATGTCCCGAATCCATTATATCAAACGAGTATTCGTGCGAATTATTAATTACTTAATGAGCCAAATGTGTCAACTGATTGTGATTGATACATAAGTTACATTATAATTAAATATGTCAAAGGGTGGAAATTATAATACAGTAAGTATGATGCATTTGTGTAAATGATGAGTATTTATTTATATTTTTTAACAAATTTTTTAATACAATGTTCGGTGTAGTATAAATTTTTAATATATTATGAACATGCGATGAACGTGTCTGTGTGATCAAAATCAACTCAACTTAAACTAAAAATCTACTTATTTCACTTCAATTGAAGCTTTTTGTCCGTTAATGGAACGTAAACGACCCCCATTAATTTTTTCTGTAAAATTGATCCATCTTCTGCTTTGTCAATTTGGAATAACGTTTGATCGGCATTTTGATAACCAATTGGTACGATCATACGACCTCCAGGCGCTAATTGATTTATTAGCTAAAATAAAGGTATAATATCATACCACTGCCTCATATTGTTTTTTTTTATTAATTAATTAATTCGAATTATGAATAATTTTTTCGTTTTGATTATTTTTTAACTTGAAATTTCAATTTTTGGAATAATTTATAAGAAGACTTACTTCTTTTGGCGCTTCGGGAGCAGCTGCACCAATGTGAATAGCATCATATGGAGCTTTTGATGGGTAACCTAGCCTACCATCTCCAACTGCGAAATGATGAATACAAAATTTGCTTTTTGATTAATCTGATTAAATTTGTTTTCGAAGAGAACGAAAAATATAGTTTTCTAAAATTATAAATTACAAGGTAATTTCAGGTATCTAAGCGTAATTTTCAAACTTGTGCGACATATCGAGTGCGGAAACATGGTATTTTGTGCCCTAATGCGTAATGTAAAATTTTGAAGCTACACAGTCATTCTAAATAAGACTCGATTAAAGTAATTTAATTTGATTAATTCAAGAAGAAAATTAATAAATAAAATAATTAACTCTAAGACTTACCAACCAACTTAATTCTTTCACTTTGTAGTAATTCAGGATTATCATTTTCAATATTTCTTTTGGCCATTTCTTGAAGTTCTGGCATGTGTTCAATTCCAACTACTGTGCCACTTTGCCCAACCATCAAGGCCATGCATGTAGTTAAGTAGCCAGATCCTGACCCAACATCCAAAGCTCTCCCACCATCACGTAATGCACTGGATAAATATTCTAATGCATATCCATGCTAAAAATATATTGAATTTATTTTTTAAGAAACTACATCAATCTAAATTAAAATTTTTGATTTATCACATGCAAAACTACAATTCATTAATATCGAAAAGTAAGGAAATTTAGTAGATAATGTAATAAAAATATTTTTTCAACAATTAGCATGTTCATGCAGGCATATAAAAAAATTAAGCTTATTTATTGTAAAGAAGTTAACAATATTTAAAAAAAAAAGCTTCTTGCTTCACTTGATTTCAATATGAAACTCTCAAACTCAAAGTATGTTTAACTGAAAAATTTTAAAAACAATTACCATATGTGGAGCACTTATTGTTGCACCATATCCTATACCTTGTGGCGAGTCAACGTATGCAATTTTGGGACTGATATATTTACCCCTATCCACTTTACACATAACATCATAAACTTTGCTTGATTTGACAATACCAGATCCTGAGAGAAATTATTATCAATAAACATATTCATTTCTAAAACTTGCAAAACTACAGCTAATTACATCAATTACATATAAAATACTATTTATTACATTTTTCTCTAACTTTTGATAAAATTTTTATACTTCTTTGGTAAAGATGAAGAAGGTACTTGTCAGTAAAGACATAACTCTGCATTTTAATAATAATAAAATTATATTTTAAGAATCAAGTTGGAAAAAACTGAATTAAACAAATATCATGGATTTTCGTGTAAAAATAAATGTATACAAAATAATTTCAACTCACGTTTCAAATGATTAATTAATTCTATGTGATTTTGACCATGAAATCGTCCGGAGAAAGACATCGTAAATATGTCAGTTAAAACTACACGAAACCAATAATTAATTAACTTTATTAGTATCAAATATCACAAATTGCTAACAGATAAACGTCATTCTTGCTCGAGCATGAACTGATTCTTCAAGACCATAATATAGCAGGTAAACAACTCGGTTCAGGTTATGACAGGCAAAACATCACGCATATGATGACAGTAGACTCCCTCTACGTCTGTTTCTACTTTCTACTGTGCATTAACCTTTCTCACGTAAACTGTCAATGCCTTAAAAAAAACTCAAGTCCGTCTGCATTTTTAAATGACACGATACCAATGTGGTTTCATGATAGTTGATATTCTTAGCATGTATGTAGATAATCGTATTATAAATCATTGACGCTCATTCATGGCTATGTAAACGTTACTTCATGTAGTGGAAATTTTTATTGAGAGAATTCGATTTCATAATCATATTCACATGATATTGATACTGATTGATCTCGATTTCTGGTCGGCTTTACTTTAGGTATTATTAGTTCATAAAATTTAGATATTTCGCCTCATCATTAATAAATCCATCATTGAAATGCTTGAAAGTGCAAAAGTGAAACTATTAGTTTATTATGTTGCATAAATAGTGTTTATGAAAAGCATGAAAGATAATTTTACAAGAGCAATATCAATAAAAATTTAATCTTATATAATTGCTTGAATTATGGTTAATAATTTAAAAGAAGCACTCAATCTATATTAAAGGTATTTGTATCATATGATGAACAAAGACATTTTGTAGATGTCAAACTATTGCACAAGTTAAAAAAATAAAAGAAAGAAACTTGAAACCAAGTGCAAATTTTATTTAATATTAAAGTCAAACAATTATTCTAGCATATGCTTTATGTGTAAATTAAATTGAAAAAATTAACTATCATTACATGATAAAGCTTTAGACATTATTAAAGTTGGTAATTGGTTGGTCTCTATAAACCTCATTTAATTTATTAGTGTGTAAAATTGTTGTAATTAATTTGCAACAGTTAATAAGACTTCAAAAAATAAAATTTTAATTAATCATTTAATAAAAACTCAAGTACCATCCACATATTTCAATTTAATTTGGTAATTGTTTGCATTTTCACTTTATCAAAGGTTTTATGAAGGAAGATAACTTACACATTCTATTTATTTAGTCAAATTTGACAATTCAAAATTTTTATAGAATCATTTTATTTATATATTATCTTTTGTTTTTGCTTTTGCATTGTAATTAAAATGCTCACTCAGAATTCATGTTTTTCTTTTGAAAATTCAAATCATAAAAGGTCAAGAATAAAATGGGTTTTCAAATTATTTTCAAAAGAAAAAAATCCATTCAAATTAAAAATATCAACATTAGAAAGAAATCCAAATACTGATATTATAACTTATGGCATTGAAATCATGCTTGCATAATCGTTATGCTTTCGCAAGTACAAAGTGACGTACTCCAATTATTTAAGCGTCATTCATTACTTATACTTTTCATTCATGCACGAAAAGTCAACGTAACGCTGAACTCGTATACAATACTAATTTTTTTTTTTTTGTCTATTGCGCACGATCAGATTTCCAGCATGAATACATTTTACAAGCAAATCTTTACCAAAATTAAGACACGCGAATTGCCGAGACACTCGATTATCCATCGATGCGACAGTTCGCTCGCCAAGTAAGTTTTTTTTTCTGTCTCTATCTCTCTGATAGCACACGCAAATCTTACATAAGTAATTTGCGATAAAAATAATAATACCCAATTTGAATAATTCGCGTATGACAGAAGTCCTTCGACGACGACGTACGACCTCGTTGTGGTCGGGGGCGGAATAGTGGGATGCGCGACTGCCAGAGAGATGAAAAAGCGGCGACCCGAATTTAAGATAGCTATTGTCGAGAAAGAGAATGAACTTGCCAAACATCAAACTGGACATAATAGCGGCGTTATACACGCGGGCATTTACTACAAGCCGCAAAGCATAAAAGTAAGCCTTTCCAATAAACTTACAATGAAGAATTAAACGATCTATCAAGGCTCCCCCTTTTTTCTTAATTAAAAAAGGTTGATGCTTTCCTCGCGTCAAGCGCGTAACGCGACTTCTTGAAGTTCGAGCTTTTTGCAAGCACACAATGATACGATTCAATTTTTCAGGCAAAATTATGCGTCGAGGGCTTGCATTTGTCCTACGATTATCTCAACAAAAACAACATACCTCACAAAAAAGTCGGGAAACTTATCGTAGCTCAAAATAAAAGTCAAGTTGCGCAGCTGGATAATCTTCACGAACGAGCTTTACAAAATAATTGTCCCGATATAAAAATCGTCGACAAAGATAAAATTTCGAGCTACGAAGGAAAGTGTAAGGTATAAATAATTTTTTTAAAAACAATCATATTTCTGTTTTAGACGTATGTACACTCTTTATTTCATATCAAATTGCTTTTATATAAAAATTATATATGAATCGCGTATAAAAATTTTTCGTGATTGAAATCATTTACAGGGTGAAAAAGCGATTTGGTCGCCGTGGACTGGAATAGTTGATTGGGCTTTGGTTTGCAATCATTTTGCGAAGGATTTTCAGCAAATGGGTGGCGATGTATTTTTAAACTTCGAAGTGACTGGATTTGCAGAAGCCGAAGACTCTTCCGCGAAAATAGATTCTCATCATATTCGCGTACTTTCTAAGAGCAAGGTGAGAAATTATTTTCATGCTTCAATTTTTCTCAATTCTCGATGATAATATTTTCCACCTTCTTGACTGTTCATTATAAAATTTTAAATATTTTTTGCAGCATATCAAGGCAAAGCATGTATTGACGTGCGCAGGCTTGCATTCGGATAGACTAGCCGTTATGAGCGGGTGCGACAAAAGTCCAGCTATAGTGCCTTTTCGTGGAGAATATCTTCTTTTGAATAAAGAACACTCTCACCTGGTTTCAACGAATATATATCCGGTACCGAATCCAAAGCTTCCATTTTTGGGCGTTCACTTCACACCAAGAATCAACGGTGATATATGGCTAGGGCCAAATGCGGTTTTGGCATTTTCTAGAGAAGGATATCGCTGGTCAGATATCAATATCCGAGACTGCATTGATTTTTTGAAATTTCCTGGATTTTATAAACTTGGTTTGAAGTATACTTACCCTGGAATGATAGAAATTCTCAAATCTGCTTTTTACTCTTTAGCAGTAAAAGATTGTGCAAAATTCATTCCTGATGTAAAAACAGATATGGTCACACGGTAATTAACTATTATTCAAATTTTTCTAAACATTCCATTGTATATTAAAAACCAAATACATTTTTAGAGGTCCGGCTGGTGTTCGTGCCCAAGCTCTTGATAGGGATGGGAATCTTGTCGATGATTTTGTTTTTGATTATGGTACTGGAGAAATGGGTAAAAGAATTTTACATTGTCGTAATGCCCCATCGCCAGGAGCTACGAGTAGTTTGGCAATAGCAAAGTACATTTCTAATAAACTAGAAAAAGACTTTTATTCCTGAACCTTGTAAAAGGTAAAAAATATAACAATCTCATTTTTATAAATTACTTCATCTGTCCTTAAGCAATTATGGCCAATCATAAAATTTTTAATCCATTTCTAGATATCAGAACACTTCTTCCAGCAAAATCATATGCTGCAGTTACATGAAATCCCATATTTGTTAAAACAACAAGATACTCCGCTAAGGCAAACAGTGAATAGACTGGAAAAAATATTCAAATTAGTTAAGATTAATCATGATATAATTTTTCTTGTAGCCTTTTTTTCTTACCAAAAGGTTCACAGTATTTATTGTGTCTATAGAAAAAATAGCAAGCTAAAATTATTCCAGCTAAGTTTGAGATCAAAGCTCTTAATTTCCATCTGAGCGAAATTATATCATGAACCTCTCTTGTTGTACTGCGGCACATTTTTGCAATTATGTATGAAACATTCATGTATATAAATGATGTGAATAAAAATATCATAAACGAAAGCTTGTGCAATGCTGAAAAAATGTATTTTATTAAAATAAATATATTCTATTATCTACATTAATTTTTTATTTAATGTTACTTTATAAATATTATATGAATTATTTAAATGAAAATGTTAATTTTTAGTTGAAATATTCTTATTGCTTCTTTGGGTGGATTAAGTTAAAAATTATATCTACAAGAAATGCAACAGATAGTAAGACATCTTATCAAGCAGCTTATGCAAATAAAGAAATTAACTTATTTATCTATAAAACTGATAAAATGAATAATTTGATAAATTACCATAATTTTCATTTGACGTCCAAAAACTGAGAGTCACTAATGATGTATTTTCAATTACATAAGTCACAAGAGCTAACCGAGTTAGTTTACGAGTCGTAGGATATGTATTCTTTTTGTAGTATTGGTAGTGCAGGATAATCATGTAAAATCTAATGGTTGCTTGGATCACAGTGGTCATTTTCCAAATATTTTTCTGCGGTTGATAGTGACCAATGGTAGCAGACACCGATGGTAACGCATTATACACTTTACAATGGGTGTTGGTCGACTCCTCGAAGTTGTACATAATTGTCCACAAAATGCAAAAAATAAAACTGAAGCATTGTATGGAGACAGTGAACCACGCGATTCTCGCGAACGGTATGATGACACGAAAACTGCTAATTTTCTTATCGACCAAAGGAATGTAATCGGATTTTACACTAAACTCGTTCATGATTTGAGATAGTTTATTTGCTCCGAATTGTAAAACTATGATAATTTAGATTGTGTAACGAACGGAGGCCTTTTGTGTTGTGTGGCTCGCATACCGGTCAGCGAGCTTCAAGTCAGACTGTAGACATTGATAGGCGAATCTTATCTATATATACACGTCTGTACACGGCGCGTTTGCAATGCAACTAAGATGCAGCTGTTTTCGTGTGTACTAATATGGTTCACTGACATTGGACTTGCGAATTCGCAATGAGCCGTCTGCCGCGAGCCGAGAAATGGACACGTGACCATGTAAGGCGGCCAATGAGAAGGATTACGAAGCGCGTCATTTGAAAAACTTTGTATAATCACGTTAAAGTCTTAGATTTAACGAATATCGAATTTTATTCAGGAGCTTCTCGCCTTTTGACGTATACAAGTAAAAATAGTATTGCATTGTGTCTCGAATCCTTAAAAATGATTCGATAAAAAATTTTTATTTTATATACAATGTACAAGTTATAAAATCAATTTCTCCAATCGATAATTGGCTCGTTAGATTGTGAAAAATAACTGTACGAGTCCCTTGGCAAATTGGATTATTTCGGAGCCGCCGAGTTTCGAGCTTCCGTAGACACGATCGATGAACGAGATGGGTACTTCTTCGATGGAATAATCAAATTGACGAGCTTTGACAATCATTTCCATTTGAAAGACGTATCCCTTGGATATACAAGATGAAACGAGATTTTGCAGCACTTCTTTTCTGTACAATCTGAAGTAAAAAATAAATTTTGTAAAGCGGAATGTTATCCTGAATTTTACTGTTACGGATACGAAAATGAGACGATATTATACCTAAAACTGCCTGTCAAATCGCTAACTCCAGGTGCTAAGAGGACTTGCGTCAAGTAGTTAGCCGCTCGACTGATGAATTTCCTGCGAAAATCCCATCCATAAACGCCTCCGTTACCCGCGTAACGTGTACCGGTGACGATATCACAATTTATTTCTTTTTGACGTTTGATCATTTCAGGAATGAATTTTGGCTACAGAATAAAGGTCATAAAGATCATTTACTAATTTTTGACCTATTTTTAGAGTAACAAGTTTTTTTTTGTTTATAATTAAGATGAATTTTGTAAAGCCTACATGGTGTGACAAATCAGCATCCATAATAATGATGAAGTTACCAGTTGCTCGCTCCATTCCATGAATGTAAGCTGTGCCTAAACCTAATTTTTTTGCTCTTGGCTCCAAACGAACAATATCTGTTCCATAAACTTTTTGCAACTGTCTGGCCATATCCTGAGTGCCATCAGGAGAATTATCATCGATGATGATAATTTCATAGCTGGCTTTCCTGAAGCATTTATTAGATATTATATATAAAGTGTTTTATTTATTTAATCATTATCATTATGATATTGTGATATTACTTACACACTATTCATATGTTCACAAATAAGCCAAACAATCAAAGGTAAATTATCAACTTCATTGTAAGTAGGAAGCAAAATAGAGTACTTGTTAACCATTTTGTATGACTTGATGAAATCTATATCTTAAAGAAGTTAAGTTCTGCAAAAAAAACATTCTTATTAGTAATTTCACTTTTTTAATAGTTACTTGCTTTGTACGCTGTTAAAATGTTGAACTACATCGACGACCAAGACTTAAACTTTTTAGACAAGACTTTATTATATTAATTAATTGCCACATAGGCTCTTAATTTTATCAACACATAGAGATAATGAATATTTTTAATAAAATTTCAAAAATATTTTTAGAGTGATTATCACTTACCAAATGTTTATAGTATTAAAAGTATAAATACAGTTTTTCTCTCCTAATCTTTACTTTAATGATACAGCTAATGGAATGAAAATACTGAGTTGATTTACGAGATTGTACTATAATGACAACATGAGATCACTATGCTGGTATTGCTCTGCTGTCATATTTCTCTACGATCAACAGTTGTGAGTTAGAACTTCGAAAAAATAGGTTATGCACCATAAGTGGGCGACAAAAAAATACCAACACTCAATTCTACATTCAGCAGCCTAAAATCATCGTTGCAGAAGAAGCTTGAAAATTGAGCACGTTCAATTTCAGTGCATCTTTGTTACTCTGTCTGCTAACCAGCTAACCGGTGCACGAGATTTTGCACCATCAAACCAAAAGAATCCTTTTATTGATTGTATATCAATTTGTTAACAATGCGAAGATTATACTTGAATCTCGCCTCGGGATATGGATCTCCACCAGGAGATACGTACCCGAAAGTTTTGAGATTTATTAGATACGGCTGTGCGAATCGAGCATTTTATCACCTCACCTTAATGAATGTAAATATACTTTTTCTTAATTGTTATCTTTAAATTGTTAAGCTTATTTGACGTAAATAGAAACTTACTCTGTAAAATGTAAGTCTTTCATTCGGTTTCTGAAAGTTTAAAATTTATTTAATCTTTTTTAGCAAAAAAGTCAACAAAAAGTCAGAGCAGTTGAACAACTTGGCAGTTATGACACAGTACACAACAATCACAGTGAAAAACTAGTTGCTTTGAATCTAGAAAGAATTCAATATTGGTTTACCAGAGATATGAAAGTTACTCGGCCATGTCTAGAAGTTTTAGGATTAGCAGGATTTTTACCAGTTCATCCAAGAACTTATATGAGAGCGTGGAGACAAAGAAGATTGACCAAATATATGGAATAATTAATGTAGTATTTATAATTAAATTAATTTTATGTCTTATTGTTTGAATTAAAAGCATTGTTAAAGTGAATTAATAGTTCATCTTCATTTAAACCAAAATAGAATTATGAGGTATTGATAAAGGACAAAAAAGATTTTATGTAAAATATATAAATTTATCAAAATGTTGTATGAATTTACACAGAAGTCTTTGAGTGTTATTATTAACATACTCTCATATAAAACAAGTAATAACAGTTTCAACAAAATTTCAAACAGTTTTAATAAACTTTGAAACTAGATGTTTTAGTGTATTTCTTAGCAAATTCTTTTCCACTAATAGTTGGCGTGGAAAAAGCAATATCTTCTGTAGATAAGATTATACCATAGTAATAGCTTGATCTAAAAATTAAAATCAAAATCAAAATATTATTTTAATAATCAAATACATCAAATAGAAATTCTTTCAATCATCTTTACCTGAGGGCATCAATCATTTTTGAAGCAATACCCTTTCTTCTATGACTTTCAATTGTCCACACAAGAAAAATTCCACACTTGGCATCTGTAGATTCATTTGAACAACATGTAGTACCTGGTACTAAATCTGGTAATACAGTATAAGCTGATTTAATGTGTTCACCTATCAATAGGCCTACAATTGTTTTTTTCTCTATGTACAGGTACGCCTAGCGAAATGAAAAAAAATACAATTGAATTATTATATAAATACGAAACTGTTCATGTTTAAATTATAAATTACTTTTTTGGTTTCAACATTTTCACTTGTAAAATCAGAGAAACCCAAGTCTTCATTAGCAATATGAAAAATTTCAAAAACTTTTTTCCAATGAGAACTTGGATCATGAGATTCTACTAATATAATACGCACATCTGCTAATTCATTATTATAAACAATGCGTTCTTTTTTCCAGCCCTGAAAAAATCATAATTATTTTTAAATTATTTAAAGTAGTGATAAATTTTGGTGATGTTTAAGGTATATTTAGATTTTGAAAACTACCTGAAATTTTAATACTTTATAAGTATTATGATAATTGTAATGGGCAGTCTCATCTTTTTTATCTCCAATTTGATATATCATTTTACACTCACTGCATTTTATGGCTCCAAATTTGTTTTGACCTGCATCTATTTGATATTGATTTTCAGAATCACCATCTTTCATGGATTTTAAAACATTAGTTGCTTTATGTTTTTCAGTCATCTGATTACTAAAAATAAATGAATAGCAATTAAAAATTACATCAGTTATATAAAATCTTTATTTGGATAATAAATACTTACTTTTTAGAAGTTGGATTAAAATTCTTGGAAAATAAGGGAAAATATTTTTCTTGTGTTTCTGAATTATTACTAGAATCTTTTGAACTTGTTGAAGAACTAGATAATTTAATTGAATCAACACTTGTTTGTTCTGTAGGGCATTCTTGATTTTTATCCATAGCTTCTTTTGTTATAATACTTGTTTTTACATTATATGAGTTATTATACATAGTTGATAAATCATTATTTGGGCAACTGATTTTATTTTTTAAATTCTCTTCTACATCTTCAAGCTCAAGTTTATTTATTATATTAATTACATCTATCTTTTTAACAGCTTTATCTTCCTTAAAAGAATAAGATTTAGATTTTTCCTCAGTTGATATGTTGAAAGTGTCTGTACTAAGATTTGAATTTGCTTTTTGCAAAGTTTCTGGATTGTTACTTTTTTTTGTATTTATCACTTTATTTACCACAGTAGCATTTTCTTTGATATTATTAGAATTAATTATTTTGCTATCTTTGCCTTTTATTTGTTCAATTTTTGCTTTACTAATAACTGGTTTGGGCTTGGGTTTTGGTTTTTTTATTCCATGACCAACTCCAAAATTTATTCCACCATCTCTTCTTTTCTTTTTATCCATTGTTTTTTTATTCTTAGTAGTACTTTTGTAATATGAAGGGTTGTAATAAGATGATTTTTGAGTATTTGGTGGTGTTTTTATCTTTGGTGGTTGGTATTTTTCTTTAATTTCATTAACAGATTTGTTCAGACTTGTACTTACTTTAGAATTTGAATCTTGGTCTTGGAAAAGACTTATTTTAACTTTTGATAAAGGTTTGATTAAACTTTCACTTTTACTAATTTCATTTGGTATTAGATTGTTCAAAATTTTCTCAGAACCTTGTTTTATTTCTGGAGATGGGGTATTTTCAGTGATTGATGCATCTAACAATTTTCCTTTCTTTTTTTGTATTCTAGGCAATGGTATTGTATATCTTACAGGAACTTTATTTCTACTTTTTTCTGGTGTTTCAGGCACACATTCTCCTATGGGTAAATCTTCTGATGAATCTGAGAACTCGTCAAAAGAATCATAATAGATTTCTTCATTACTTGATATACTACAATTATGTAATGAACGTTTTTTATCATTCACAGAGCGGTCATTTGAAAAATTCTTAAATGCATCTGTGGGCTTAATACTTGGTTCTTCCCATTCCTGGAACATTTAAAACATTCATTTCAACTCAAATGATTGTTCTCTTGAATTAACAACTATGCAGATATAATGCTTACAACAGGCATCTTAGATTAGTTTTTTATGAAGAGATGCTTTGCAATACTTCCTTGATTTGACACTAGTAACAACTTTCTTGGAATGTCTTTGTCACCAATTCAAATTTGCTAATATAAATGAATGCTATTTTTATAAACGTGCAATATAACTTTATTGTATAAAATTATAAGTGTTGCAAAACGAGCACATGTCAATTCCTATAACTTACGAGTTTCTTCGTACTTCCATAATGCAATATCATACTGATAAACAAAATAATTCGCGCCTAAATATTATTTAAAACAATAATGCAAGATACAGAATTATATACAAGTTCTTCTTTGTTGATCAAGATAATAAAATCGTAATTACTAATGTTAAGAAAAGTAGAAAGTTATAAAAAATGAAGCATAAAACTACTTGTCAAACTTAAGACTGCGTGTTTCGACTTGCGGCTGGCGCAGGAAAAATTTGCCGGGAAAAATATGTCAATGTGTGTTGTGTATGTGTGATCGTATGCGTGTAGTCTACAATGCGAAATCGAAATTTCAGTGACCATTACTAATCAGTATGTATTAAAATAAATTAAATAAATTACAATATGTTTACAAAAAACCTTCAAGTAACAATTTGTTTAAAATCATTTTATTACTTTTACTTCTGTTTGATTCATCAATTAACAAAATATTGACCGAGACAAAATTTGACGCGAATAAGAACCGTCTGCGAATTGGTTTCTCATTCCCCCATTGTACATGCCAGAATCATCTTTTGATTTCTGCGTGTTCATGTCCTTACAAACTTTTCAATTTGCAAACGCGTTGTGCTTGATCATCCAAAATTTTAAATCGCCGGAGCAGTGTGTTGATAAGTGTCAACCAAAAAACAGGATTCACCCTTCGACGCAAAGTCCATAGGATTTGATTATTTTTACGTGCTCTCGTAGTTTAATCCAAAAACCGCATTATCACGATGAGCTCCATCGGCACAGGGGTAAAATAATATTTTCAACAAAACCTTGCCAATTTTACTTTTTTGCAGGTTTATTTTTTTCGTTTATTTATGCTTTTTTTACTATTTCTCGGATTATATCCTTAAAATCGATTGGTAAAAATTTAGAAGTCTATGGAAATATGCAACGATAATACGTTGAAAGAAATTCAACTAAACGCCGTAAAAATGTGCTTGTTTAGCACAACAATGTAAATTTGGTTAGAATTCTTTTACTGCTCATTTATGAAATTTGTACAAAAATATGAGAAATTGATCAACCCTCGTCTATTTGTTTATTCATTTAGAATACTTATGAAGCACACAATATTTTTATAAATAAATCTCCATCTTGTCTAACTTGAAATTGTCAAAATGTGTATGTCATTCTATGACTACTGAATGTATTTTTGTAATTTCAATTTTCTAATATACTTATACTGTATCAGCTTATTTTTGGTTAAGCTTAAATCTTCAAGTAATTAATTATTTCATTATGTTTCCAGTACGATCTCTCAGCCTCACAATTTTCTCCTGATGGACGTGTATTTCAAGTAGAATATGCCCAAAAAGCTGTTGAAAATAGTGGGTAAGTTGATAAATCTAATTTAAATATCCAAATATAATTTATTCTGACAGTTTCTGACTTTTTAAATACTTTCAGAACGGTACTTGGACTGAAAGGAAAAGATTGTGTAGTTTTTGCTGTAGAAAAATTAGTAACATCTAAACTCTATGAGCCATTTTCAAACAAACGAACATTCAATGTTGATCAGCATATAGGATTGGCTGTATCAGGACTTATTTCTGATGCACGTCAAATAGTTGAAACTGCTAGATTAGAAGCTTCAAATTACAGAGGACAATATGGAGTTGGTATCCCATTGAAATACCTTAATGATCGTTTATCAATGTTCATGCATGCGTATACTCTGTACTCTGCCGTCAGACCATACGGATGCTCAGCAATTTTGAGCTCTTATGAAGATAATAAACCAGAAATGTATATGATTGATCCTTCAGGAGTATCTCATGGATATACAGGATGTGCTATTGGTAAATTTAAATTTTGTAATTGTAAAATTAAATTTTAAGTTTTGAAAATAATACGATTTTTATCATTTTTTATGCTATTAGGTAAAGCCAAACAAGCTGCTAAAACAGAAATTGAAAAACTCAAGCTTTCAACACTAGATCACATTTCTCTAGTAAAGGAAGCCGCAAGAATTATTTACTTGGTTCATGATGAATTGAAAGACAAACAATTTGAGCTTGAAATGAGTTGGGTTGGTGAATGTACTCAAGGAAAACACGAAAAAGTTCCGTTGAACATCAAAACCGAAGCCGAAAATGCAGCCCGTCAAATATTAGCAGATGATTCGGACAGCGATGTCGACGAAATTTAAAAATATTTCGAGTTTTCCGTTTAATTCTAAAAAGAATCGGAAGTACATTTTGTTAATTTGCATAAAAACTTTATTCTTAAACATCGTCATAACTCTTGAGTCAAGATGTATGATAAATCTGATTTTACATAATAAAATATGTTAAATCTTTATTCTCAAAAGAAAAAAAAACAAATAAATATAAGGAATGGTTTTTACAATCACAATAACTCTTTAATTTCTTGACTTTGTACTCCATTTTTGCTAAAATATCAAATAATTACTATAGCTTTAAAAAATGGTCTATCTTGATGAGTAAAATAAATAGGATGGGAAAGATAAGGATCAATGAACAGAAACCATTTAATCTTATTAACTATCATTATATTATAGAGCAATGATCTGACTCTAAAGGTCTTAAAGTATATAAAACATGTATGTTTGAAAGCTTCAAATCACTTTTGGTAAATACAATTATGATTAATCTATGGTTTGAAATAATACAAGTGTAAAATTTTGCTATTCATTGCAAAAAATTTGTACACATTTTAGCTATTAAGGTTTATGCAATTTTATAAATAGTTCTAGACTCAAAATGAATATGGGTCAGACCTAATATGAAAATTAGATGATCAACATGCAACAATTAATTTTATAATCGTCAGAGATATATATCTCTAAGTGATTCCTGAATCACAAGAATAATTAATGAATAGAACAAGACAGTGATTGCTTGTATAGGACAAAATTTTCACTACAAAGATCTTTTAAATGTTCACTTATTTCGTCTGTGCTGTTACTCGTTTGCAAATTTCATTGGTGTATTCACTACATTTAGCAGAACCTCCAAGATCACCAGTCAAATATTTGGCTTCTTTGATGGTTTCATATGCTGCATTTTCAATAATTTTAGCATGGCTGTTGAGACCCATATGTTTCAGCATCATTACTGCTGAAAGAAGAAGAGCAGTAGGATTGGCTTTGTCTTGTCCAGCAATGTCAGGTGCTGTTCCATGGACCTAAATTTATAAATTATATATTTGTAAAAAATTGACACATAAAAAAGTATAATAAGTTTTTTTTAAAGTATTAATAACTTACAGATTCAAACAGAGCTCCATTTAATCCAATGTTTCCACTAGGTGTAAGACCTAATCCTCCAACTAATCCAGCACACATATCTGATAAGATGTCACCATAAAGATTAGGCATCACAAGTACGTCATATTGGCTGGGATCTTGTACCATATTCAGACACACAGTATCCAAATATCTTTCCTCAAATTTAACATTTGGGAACTTTTGGGCTGCTTCACGACAACATCTCAAGAATAATCCATCAGACATTCTCATAATATTTGCTTTGTGAACAGCTGTGACCTACAAAAATTAATTCATAACATAAATATTCTATTTTATGTTAAATGTTAAATTATTATTAAAAGGCACAGACCTTCTTACGATTATTGCTTTGAGCATACTCAAATGCAAAATCAGCTACTCTAGTCGAAGCTTCTTCAGTAATGAGTTTGATAGATTGTACTACTCCTTCAACAATTTCATGCTCTATTCCTGAATATTCACCTTCGGTATTTTCTCTGATAGTGACAACATCAACATTGTCATACAGAGTTTTGTAACCCTCCAACGATCTGCATGGCCTTACGTTAGCATAAAGATTGAATTCTCTAAAATAAACAATGATTTTATGATGAATTAAATGTTCTAATGAAATGTATTAATAGGATGATAATTGTATTATCTTTACTTTCTGAGGGCAAGATTCAAAGAACGATGACCTTTGCCAATTGGTGTCATCAATGGTCCTTTAAGACCGATTTTATTTCTGTTGATTGAGTCAATGGCAGCCTGTGGGATTCCGAATTTGCCATCAGGCCCTCTCACTGGAGTAACATCTACAGATTCCCATTCAATGGGTACCTTAAAAAAAATGAAAGCACCCATATAACATTTACAATATATGAAGCCTTTTAAAGCTATACAGATATAGCAATAAACATAGTTATGTAACATATTGTAGTTTATTTTTAGAGACTCGAAATTAATTTTTTTACAAGCATAAACAATTTTTTTGATAGTATTACTTGAATTATTAATAAATAATATAATTTCATTTCATGGATCAAAATAAATACAACACATGCAAATTTTGAAATTTGTCATAACTGATTATTTTGATAACAAAAGTCACAGTTTGTGAAGCACAGTGACTGTAACCACGTATTAATTTTTTAATGTGCAATTATAACATACCTTGGCTGCCTCGAAAATTTTCTGCACAGCTGCAGAAATCTCAGGGCCAATTCCATCTCCTGGGATTAGAGTGCACTTGTGTAACTGACTAGAATACAAACGAGCCCCACTAATTTTGCTAAGGATCTGTTACATAAATGAAGTACCATGTTAATAGCGTAAAAAATTGACTTCATCTTTACGATTCTAATTAAAGATCGATCATTTGTCGTTACGATATTTATAGACGTCGCTCATTTCTGAATGGAAGACAACGTGATAATAACCATATTTTTTATAACTATACTTACGGTATTGCGGATCAAATGTAGAGACATTGCTAAAAATTTATTGTCTGGAATGAAATGTCGATAAATAGAACACTCGTGCAAAATCTCTCTCAGTAGGGCAGACTTTTTTTTATTGAAGAAAGGTAGTAGTCTGCCTTTATTAAGGCCTGTGTACGACGAACGCGAGCGAGCAACGAGTGGAGGGAATAAGGCAGCAGTTTGACTGTATTAGCGAATTTCTGCACAACGTCCTGAAATATCTGCGCGAAGGCGCCACACGTGATACGATCAGGTCGACTCGAGAGCCACAAACTACCGTCACTTCTGCACAGCAATATAAATCTCAATGCGAGAATTTTTGATGTAGCTCCGTGGAGTCGAAAAAATTTTTTGAACTCGAGTTTCGGAGTTTACCACTGCGCGACTCGGTCACCGTTCTCGCATTCCCATTATCATTCACACAACACCCGCCGCCACTCAGTTCGGATCAATCCCGCAGGCGGCTGCTGCGCCAAAAACTTGTCGTGAGTGAGATCTTATTTTGCTCTCTATGACATAACGTTGACTATAACAACATTCGGTAGTTAACGGAGTTTGTCAAGTCAACGCTCGTTCGTGTTTTTCCAGGGGCCCCGTAGACGGTAATTTCACGAAAAATTAGCCGACAATGGTTTTGACGGACAAGTTCGAACTTCCCACGATCGAGGAATTGACAGTGCCAGAAATCAATCTGACTTTTCCAACTCTGCAGGCTGCAGCTCATCATTTGGGCAAATATTGCGAATGGAAAAATCATGTGAGTTTATATTGTGTTTGTATTTAACCTTGCGATGCTAAGACTGTTGATAAAGCCTCAAAATTTCTACGAGAACATTGACACAAGTTTAGTAATCTTGAAAATAACCAATGTTTAATGCTAGCAGACGACAACAAGCAATAGAAGCAATCTTTTTTTCAATATTCTGCAAATTTAAGGTGTTAATGTAAACAAATTACATATATTTTCAGTAATTATCATTAGCAACTGGTGACTATTAACATTAAGTTTTTAAATCTTATATTGTTGCCATTTCTAAATGTTAATAATGCTTAAGGGGGGAAAGGTACCTAAAATCTCAACAAAAAAAAAATTTTTTTTATTGACTTTTTTGATAGGATTTTTTCTCAGCTTTCCAGCGCCGTGATCGGAATTTTAAAATTTTAAATTTACCGTGATGTACAGCCTATTTAGTACCAATACTTACGATTATTTAGAAAAAATGAATGAAACAACTCAAAGATATATCGTTGCCATTCTCTCATGAATCTCGAGA